>WBMZ01016318.1:0-45487 GCA_013400975.1 Atrichornis clamosus
GGCCCGCACCTGCCCCGGCGCTCCGGCAGGTGCCGGGCTGGGCGCTGCGGGTCCCCGCCGGAGCGGCAGCGGCAGCAGCGGGATGCGGTGCCTGGAGCATCCCCGGGTTGGGCTCGCAGCGGTGCGAGGGGATGCGGGTGGGATGGGGGGAGCACACGCCGAACCCCCCCGCCGCCCGGTGCTGCTTCTGAGGGTGGCAGAGTGTCTTTGTCCTCTCCGAGCTTTGGGTGCAGCGTTTTTAGGGGAAACACGTCCCTTGCTTGTATTTTTCAAGGGAAAACATCTTTAGTTGCATTTCTAGGGGAAAACATCTCCCGTGGTTGGATTTTTAGGGGAAACCATGTCCTCTAGTTGCAATCTTAGGGGAAAACATATCCCTTGGTTATATTTTTTAGGGGAAAACATCTTCCTTGGTTGAATTTTTGTTTTTAGGGAAAAGTCTGTAGCTTGACTGTATTTTTAGGGAAAACATCTTTAGTTGCATTTTTAGGGAAAAACACCTCCCTTGGTTAAATTTTTAGGGGGAACCGTCTCTGTTAGTTGCATTTTCAGGGGAAAATATCTCCCTTGGTTGCATTTTTATGGGAAACCATCTCCTTTAGTTGTATTTTTAGGGAAAAATGTGTCCCTTTGTTGCATTTTTAGGGAAAACATCTCCCTTGATTGCGTTTTTAGGGGAAACCAACTCCCTTAGTTGCATTTTTTTTGGGAAAAACATCTCCCTTAGTTGCATTATTTTAGGGGAAAAATATGTCCCTTGGTTGAATTCTAAGGGGAAAACATTTCCCTTAGTTGCATATTTAGGAGAAACCAACTCCCTTAGTTGCATTTTTAAGGGAAAACATGTCCCTTATGTCGGAAGCTTTAAAAGTAGGGATTTGTGAGTCAAACAAGCAGGAGAGGATTCACCACCTACAGGGATGGGGAGGAAGGGAACAGGAGTTCAGTCATCCTAAAGTCACAGAACATCCTGTGCTGGAAGGGACCCACGGGATCACCCAGCTCAATTCCTGTCCCTGCACAGACACCCCAACAATCCCACCCTCTTCATCCCTGGGAGAGTTGTCCAAAGGTTCCTGGAGCTCTGGCAGCCTTGGAGCCGTGCCCATTCCCTGGGGAGCCTGGGCAGTGCCCAGCACCCTCTGGGGGAAGAACCTTTTCCTGATATCCAGCCTGACATCTGGCATGGAGAGCACAGGGCAGGGTTCCTTCCTGTGCCCAGCAGTGCCGAGCAAAGGGGGATGGAACTACAGCCATGAGTGCTTAAGGGTTTCCTCTGACTTTCCTTGAAATCAATAAAAAGGAGGAAAAACTGGCAGTGCTGTGGCTCACTGTGCTCCTGCTCTCCATGTGCTGGGCACAGATGGATACTGCCAGGAGGTTTCGAAGCCTCGCACCATTTCTTGGCACTTGTGGACCAGTGACTTTTGCCTGCAGGGAATGGCGGAGCGGTCAGAGTGGGTGGGTGACTGGACCTCTCCTCACCTGCCCTCCTGGGATTTGCCCTCCACAGTGGTCCGGGACCCCACCACAGTGTGCTGGGTTAATGTGGAACATGGTGATCCTGGCTCATAACCCTGGGAAAAGTATCCAGGTTAAAATGCTCCTGCGGTGCACGGGCTGCTGTGTTTGGTTCGGCCAGAGTCCCTTCTCCTGCTTCTCCCTTCTTTTGTCACAATGGGATGGCTAGTGGGACAACACAGTAAAAGGGCAGCAGGCAGTTGGGGCAAAATTCTGCAAATTCCCCAAAATGAGGCAAATTACCTGTTGCTTTTGCTCGGGAACTTTGGGAAAGCTGCTGCTGGTTTCTTATGGCAATGCTGGTCCAAGAGTCGCTGCCTCCAACAAGTGCTGGTGCTCACAGGGAGGTTTCAGCAGCTTCACTCCTCACAATCCCATCCTACACAACCTGAAATCCATCTGAAATCCATCGGAATTCCTTGTGCTCGGCCATGGGACTGTGCCCTGTGTGTCCTTGAGGGCCTCATATCTCCCTGTCCCACAGGAAAATCCCTTCCTCTGAGGGAACCCGA
This sequence comes from Atrichornis clamosus, assembly GCA_013400975.1. Lineage (NCBI taxonomy): Eukaryota > Metazoa > Chordata > Aves > Passeriformes > Menuridae > Atrichornis > Atrichornis clamosus. Next base: position 2,034 of record WBMZ01016318.1, read on the forward strand.
GGTTCCTCTGAGGTGGTTGCCCTTTATCCATACCCTGCCTTTCAGGGGTACAGATAAAGGGTGACCACCCCTCTGGCCTTGTGGAGCCAATATCCCGGTATGCAGGCTTTTTCTTGGGAATGGGTCACCCTCCCCATGCTGAAATTCTTCCTGACAGCAACAGTGCAAGTGGTTGTGGGACTACAAAAGAGGTCTGTGCCTCCAGGGGAGAAATAAGAATGCAAATATCTTTGGCATGAAAAACCCAGAGCGATTTACTCCTTGGTATTTCTTGTCAGTACTTTGCATCTGTCTCTGCCTCACCTTCTCATTCCTTTCCTTTGGGCTTTCCAAGAGCAATAAGGCTTTGGGGAGCTGGAGGGGCCCTGTGGGGGGACAGGGGTGGTGGCTGCAGCCTCTCCAGCCCAGGGCTTCCCAGCTCCACTGTAAAACCCTTTTCCCCCCCATATTCCTCGCCCACTTTGGGGGGATTGGCTTGGCTGTGTCTCGCTGCTTGGCTTGGCTGTGTCTTGCCAGGATTCTTTTCCCCGGCGCATCCATTGTGGCTCCGTCCCGTGCCTGGCAGCGCTTGCACCAGGACGTGCTTCCTCATCCTCCCAGGGATTCTGCAGCCCGGGCGCATGGCTGGCGTTTGAGGGCTCTGCAATCCACAGGGAAGAAGAGCAAGAGTCCTGTCTGGGCATAAATCAGCTGGGAGCTGGAAAACAGGGCGGGCTGGGAAGAGCAGGGGAGCGCGGGCCCCTGCGCGGTGCCGCCGGATGGCTCCGGGACTTCCAGTTCATTTATTCTGCTGGGGTTTGCCCAGCCCTGCTCGGCATGTGAAATGTTTTCTCTGAAAGACCCAGCAGTGAGATGGGTGAAAAACATTCTCCTGTCCCAGGAGCTGGCAGAAATCCTGGTAAATCTGCAGAAGTATGTTTTTGTCGGTGCTGCTTATTCTGTTAGGGGAACTAGTATAAACCATTCCAGTAGAAAACCTTTTCCTGGAATAAAGTCCTGACTCTCTTCAGAGCATTGTCAGGATGGTTGTGCTGGGAATGGAGCTTTGCTGGTAAACATGTCAGGGCTGAGGAGGCCCAACAGGGCAGACACAGAGCTCCTGCACCCTCTGCCCCACAGACAGACCCCTCATGAGGTACCTGCTGCCCTTCTCAGTGCTCAAATCAAAATCTCTGCAAGCTTAATCTGCAAACAAGACATAGATTTATTTTTCTACCCGCGGAAGCCTGTCTGTCCCGCCGTCCATCCCCTCCAGGCTGTGGCTGGACACCCCCCAAGGGGCTCAGGGCCAGGAGCCTCACCGCGGGGACACGTCCCCATCCCGCATCACTCGGCAGCCGTGGGGTCACCACAGCCCGAGCCATCACTTCTGCTCACCTGCCTCATTTTCCCTGACCCCAGCTGGCACAAGGAGCAACACTGGGAGCCCCTGGAGTGGTCCTGGATAACAGCGGGTACCTGCCCCAGTCTGAATTCCTCATCCCTTGCGGTGTCCTTATCTCCCTGCTCCTCGTGGCTGGGATGAGGATGCCTGCTGGGACTTTCAGCAGGAGAACAGGGCTGCTGGCATGGGTTTGGGCTGGAGATCAGAGCTGTGACACCCCGGGTGGGTTGTGAGCCCCGGGAGCTGGTGGGGGATGGCTTGGCACGGCCGGCACAGCTGGGAGTGCATCAAAGGGCGGCAGGTTTTTCTGAGCTCCAGCCACTGCTTTGCTCTCCAGGCAGGCACGAAAATGTGAAAGAATGTGAAAAATGTGAAAATGATCGTGCTGGCCCCAAGATTTGTAAACTTTCTGGTTAATGTGTAATAAAGACATGACAGATCCAGCCAGCGCTGCGCGGGTGACCGCGCTGTGGTGGCACTGCCAGCGGTGACATCCCAGAGAGGCATCTCCCCTCTTCTGCTCCAGGGCCAACCCCGGGGTGTCCTGGCTGGGGAGGCTGTGGGGTTTTTCTGACTGGTTTATCTGGTTTGGACTTGTGCAGGTTCCTGAGAACCGCCTTGCCTGGCTTGCCAAGCGTTATTTGTTTGTTCAGCCCTCGCCTGTCCCAGGTGCGTGCTGTGACGCCTGGGTGCGCCGTGTCCAGCCGGACACTGCGGCCAGGAACACGCTGCCAACGCCAGTTCTCCGGAGGCCTTGGATCCTGGGAGTGATCCCATCCAGGTGGCTCATCCAGCTGCAACCACCTGTGCAGTATTTCCTGCTTGGCACAAGGCGAGGTGCCGCAGCAGCGTGTTCCTGCCGTAGGCAGCCTGAGGAATCTCTCCTGAGTCTGTTTTGTTTTTGCCAAAAGAGGTAAAAGTTGGTCATTCAGCTCTGGGTGGGTCTGGCTATAGCAAAGCTGGAGGGGAACAGAGATGCTGCAGGTCCTGGTGCAGTGGTGAACAGGGACTGGGATTTATCCCAGGGAGACTCCCACCTCCGAGGGACGTGCACAGCGTGGGGTGGGGGGCAGAGCCGGCACAGCCCGGACTCACCCAGGAATTTCAGCCCAGAGAGGGCTCAGAGTGCAATGGAGTTGATGCCGAGGGATGGCCTCACGCTCTGCTGGAGTTTGGATGTGGTCTGGATGTGGATGTTCCATGGGCCTTGTCCTGCCTCTCCTTCAAACGGCCTCTGAGCATCAGGGATCAAGAAGTTTTGTCTGATGCTAATGCAGGAATTTCAGCCCTGGATGATTTTCCCTCTAATTTAGGGAGGAGAGAGTGTCCTTTGAAAATGGTTTGGATTGTTTTTGTCAGCTGTGTCATCCTGGCATCCCTCCCCAAAGTAAGTGGAAAGGACAGAGGTTTGTGGGTTCGGCTCCCTCGGGGCTTGCTCGGTTTTCCCGTGTGGCTGCAGGTGCAGCTGGGGGGTCCCTGATGCACGTTATGGGGTGCAGGGCCACCCCTCAGGAATGGGATGGGCTCTGGAATGGTTCTGCAATGGAGGATGCTTGGAGAGGCTGGGATTTGGCACAGAGACCACGCTCAGCCTGGTGAAGGGGCCCGGGAGCTGCTGGGTGCCAGTGAAGGTGCCAGAGGGCAGGACTGGGTGGTGTGTTCCCAGAAAGCCTGAACACCAAACACCTTAGGGCTGAGCTGAACTTTGTGGCTTTATTTGTCTCCAAAATCCAATTCTAGCACAGGGTGATATCCTGCTCCATCACCCTGTGGAGAGTCCCAGACAGGGGACTGGGACAGGGCTGGGATGAGGCTGAGATCACCCTGCACTAGAATTGGATTTGGGGGGAAAAAATGCTGTTCCTGTGAAGCTGGTGGCTCAATTCTGGGCTGTCCTTGGCCCAGCTGGACTTAGTCCCTGAACAGAGGATGTTGTACCAAAACAGGGCTGCTCCTTGCAATTGCCCATCCATGAAGAAATCCAAGGAAATTGCAAAGGAATTTTTTTTTTTTAAATAAAGACAACTTGGCTGCCATGAAACATGTCCAGATACCTAATCTTGATTGTTGGAGTGTGAGGGAGGAGCTGTGGGGTTTCAGGAGGGTACAGAACAGGAGCTCGTGGGCTTTGTTGGAGCAGGGCTGAGCAGCCTCTCCCACAGCTCAGCCCCTGCCACAGCTCAGCCCCACGACCCACCACGTCCCACCCCCATTAGCTGATGTACCAAGAGCCTCCAGGCTTTATAAATTAACAGTCTGGGCAATGAATTATGAATGGAGTCACATCTCTGATCACTGCAATGCTCTGCTGACAGCCCAGGAGCTGCTGATCCGAGCGACAGCCCAAAGCTTTTAGAGATGTGAACAGCAAAACCTGGGAAAAATTTGCTTTGCGAGCTGCAAACCTCTTGGCCTACAGATGGGGCTCATCGTATTCCATCTCCTGCCTCCTCCTGTCCTGTTCTCCTCTTCTGTTTCCCACTATTGCCTTCTCTACTCACCCTCCCAGTTTGTCTTAATGGATGTTGTCCCCCTTGGCTGTGTTGACCATCCCATGGGAGCTGCATCCTTCATGGCACGTTCCTGCCCCAAGATTGCTGGTACCAACTGGGGACCGCTGCCACAGCGCTGGTCCCAGCTGGGTCCTGGCCATTCCCAGCCCAGGCACAGACCCCCACACCATCCCCATGGCCAGTGCAGAGCTCCTGGTGCAGGACTCAGCAGGATTTTGGCAGGTCTCTGCAGCCTCATCTCCCTTTGGCCATAACTTTGTGCTCAAGACATCCTATTCCACAGCTCCATCTGCTCCATGGAGCTCTGCCACAGCTCCATCTCCGCCATCAGTCTTTGGGGGGTTTGTCCCTGAACCTCCCCGTCACTGGAGGCCAAATCCTGCCCTAAACAGCTGGATGTGCTTAATCTTGTAAGCCTGGGTATTCCTGGGGTTTGTCGGCTCCTGGGTTTGCATGGATTCCTGCCTCCCTGCCTCTGGAGCGGCCCCTCCAGCAGCCAGGCTGTGCCGCCTGCTCTGGCATCAGTGGGGCAGCAGGAGCAGAACTAAATTTAGCAAATGAGCTTCAGACACTTGGTCAGTTGTCACAAATGAAGGCAAGGCCCTGCGCGTCCCAAACCACAGTGCTGTGCCCCCTGCAGTGCTCGGCAGACAGCCGAGGGAGCAGCGCTGCTCCCGGGGATGGCAGGAGCACTGGAAACCATCCCAGACCTTTCCAGGGTGCAGGAAAGGAGCACTCATTAATCCCAGTCGAGCCTTTGTGAACCAGGCAGCAAAACACAACTTCAAAGGCAAAGCCCTGGCACCTGGAGAAGGTGTTTTGCCCCAGGCTGGGGTGCAGGAGCACGCGGCACGTCCTGACTGTGGCTTGTTTCCCTTGCACAGGGGATGCCGTAGCTCTGCGAGGTGAAGGATGGACTGACCCAGCAGCTTGTTCTCCACCTGAAGGCCGAGGGGCTCAGAGTGCAGGGAAGGAGCCGTTTTTGGACACAAACACCCCTCTGGCTGCGGTGAGGGGAGGAGCCGCGGCGGCGGCGGCGGATCGAGCCCGCTGCTGGAGGGGAAAATACCGCTTTGGTTTGGTGTCTAATTAGATATTTACCAGGAAGGAAGGAAAGATATAAATAGGGTGACAGTGACTTCAAAGGGTGTTTTTGACTTCTAAGAATAACACCTTTGCTGGCGCCGATTTCGGGAATATCAGCTGTGCCTGGGTGTGAAAGACGGAGGAGGTGTTGCAGCTCGGTCGGCAGCCAAGGGAGCAAACCCAGACCCCCGGCCCCGCGGGACCAGCTGAGAGAGGGACAGGAGCCCGTGGAAAGCTCGGCTGCATCCGCAGGGACACGGCAGAGGGAGTCTGGGGAAGGCGAAGCCGCCGGTGCTGCAGCGCGGGCGGGAGGGGCTGTGTGGCACCATGGGGACCCTCTCCCCGTGGGCAGTGCTGGTGCTTCCCGTGGTGCTGGTGGGGCTCGGGGCTCCCTGTGTGGTGAGAGGGCAGCCCAACTTCATCGTCATCCTGGCGGACGATGTGGGCTGGGGGGACCTGGGGGCCAACTGGGCAGAGACGAAGGAGACTCCGCATTTGGATCAGTTGGCTGCAGAAGGAACGAGGTAATGACTGTCCCCCTTCCCTGCCCTCCCTGAGCATCCCTGGTTACTTTGTCCTGCAGCAAAGGGGAATTCACCCCTGTGGGACTGGCAGGCAAAGGGATTTTATTGATGTGAGTGTGGGTGCACGGGGAGGGCAACCAGAGCCTGGTACCTTGGGGTGCACGTCCATCCCTCCCTGATGGGACCTGCGAGCTTCATCTCCCACTCCCTACCCTCATCCCCGGGGCAGAAGGGGAGCAGGGAGAGACAGGGCAGGGCTAGAGCACATAGGGTCTTGCTAATGAAGGGTCTTTCCATCTTCCAGGTTCGTGGATTTCCACTCAGCTGCGTCCACGTGCTCCCCGTCCCGGGCCTCGCTGCTCACGGGGCGCCTGGGCGTGCGCAACGGGGTCACCCACAACTTCGCCATCAGCTCGCTCGGTGGCCTCCCCCTGAACGAGACCACCCTGGCCGAGGTCCTGCGGGAGGCTGGGTACAGCACGGGGGCTATAGGTAACTCCTGAAGTGCCCAGGGGACAGCTGGGGCGGGCAGGTGGCAGCGGGTGACAAAATCGCCCTCGCAGAGGAGGGGCTGCAGGTGCTTTGGTGGAACGCTGGCAGTGAAAGGAAAACCTAAAGGATCACGTGAGAGAGATTTCACACATTCCCCTTGGATCTTGCCATCCCGAGCTTAAAATCTTCCTTTTCAACAGCACTGCCGGAAATCCAGACTTCCCCATTTAATCTCTAATTGCTTTACCTCACAGGGAATGTGCTGGGTGTTCCTCAGCCAACGTGACCGTGCTCGGCAGCTCTGCCATCCTGCATCCCACACCGCCGTCGGTGCCGCAGGCCCCGTGACTTTGGGCACCCTCCTGTCACTGTGGGTCCCCCTCAGCCAGCGCTTTGCACCTGCAGCTCCTGCTGTTGTGCACAAAAATCCCTCCGTTTCTCCATTCCCCCTCAGTTTTTGCAGTTCTCCCTCTTGGATTGCCGCATTCAGTGGGAGCAAGCGCGTGCAGGAGGTCAGAGGATGAAGCTGGCTGTTAGGGAGGGGTTAGAAAGCTGTCTGCTCAAGAACACAAACACATGAAAGAGCCTTTTAAGGCTGGAAGCAGTCGCTTTGCACAGGCATGAGATACCTTATGCATTTTTTCTGGGTTTCTGCAAAAATAGACGGCATTCTGGAAATGCGGCCAGCACAAACAAGGAGCCTTTCTTGTAGCTAGATGAAAGCCCCCAGGGCTGCGGGCACCTCGTGGGTGAGGGCTGGTGGTGGCCGTAGCTGTGTCACCTCTGACATGATGTTCTGTGGCTTCCATGCAGGCAAGTGGCACCTGGGGCACCACGGCCGCCATCACCCCAACTTCCGCGGTAAGGGCTGTGCCAGTGGGGACGGGCTGAGGGCCCCGTGGGCACCTTGATCCCGCTGACCCCCTCGCTTGCCTCTCAGGCTTTGACTACTTCTTTGGGATCCCCTACAGCCACGACATGGGCTGCACGGACACCCCTGGCTACAACCTGCCGCCCTGCCCGCCCTGCCCGCGGCACGGCGCGGCCGCCAGGTACGGGGCACGGGGACTGGGAGTGCTGGGTGCTTGCACCAGTGTCCCCAGCCCTGAGAGCTGCCCTTGGCTGTGGTCACCTCCCCTCATGCTCCGTGCATCCAGTTTCCCTCCTGCAGGGTGTGGGTCGGGGAGGCGGCGCAGGCTGGAGCACCCCATGCCATGGGCCCTTCGGCACTGCTCCTCTTCTTCTCCCCTCCTCATCTTTCTGGAAGCCGGGAGGACACCCAGGCTCTGTGCCTGCTCCCACGGCGCTCCCTGCTCCGGTGACGAGCACGGGGTGGCTCTTCCCAGCAGGCTGGCGAGGAAGGACTGTTACACAGAGGTTGCCCTTCCTCTCCTGGAGAACGTGACCATCGTGCAGCAGCCCGTGGAGCTCGGCAGCCTGGCCACGCGCTACGCGGAGGAGGCGGCGCGGTTCATCCGGCGGGCGAGGTGAGGGGCCACCCCCGTCCCCTGGCTGTCCCCTCGGCTGGGACAACTCCTGGGTCACTGCTGGCCTCCCCTGCATCACGCTGGTGTAATGCCAGGGCAGATGGGTGTTGCCCTGTGGTTCTTCGGGGACAGATTTGGGGTCTCCATGGCTTGGCTTCCTGCTGGAGGAGGGGGAGACAGTGAGGCTGTCACTGGTGTCCTGTTGGGACACTGTGGAAGCTTTTTGGTCACCTCTAAATGGGTTGTGTGTTTTTAAACCCAGCATTTTTGAGGAAGGTCAAAGCCTTTGAGTTGGACTGTTCCTCCTTGCTGGGGAGAATGTGCACGATGGCAAGGCTAGTGGGGATGGGAGGGAAGGAAACACTGCCATCCTTCTGGCCTCCACCCATCTGTCCTTCATCCCTCCGTCCCTGTGGTGTCACGGGGTGAGGTGGCAATGGGGTGGCGGAGGTGCCTCCATGGGTGTGAAGTGCTGGCGGGGGTGTGGGAGCAGGCCCTGAACGGGTGCCCAGGGTGGGACCAGAACAGCACCCAGAGGTGTTTGAACACGCCCCATGTGTGAGATTTGATCCATTTTGAGGACAAAGCCCTGTGAGACCCCTGGTTATCAGGGTCTGCCTCCCCCAGCCTCAGGGGACAGGACGTGCCCGGGTGTGTTTGTCCCTGAGGAGCAAAGTGGCTCCTCGGAATGAGGGCCCCGAGCCCTGCTGACGGGTTGTGTAATTTTAATCCCCATTATTGGCGGATTACGAGCTGTGACTTTGCAAAATGCCTCCCTGCAGAGTGAGGAGAGGAAGCGCTGCCGGGCAGCCCTGCCTGAGCCCATCCCTGCCTGCATCCAGGGATAACGCAGGCTCAGGGAAGTGCCAAGGCAGGGGAGTTGCTGGGGCAAGGTTTGTGTAATGGAGGTGAATGAAGGGAAAGCCTGCAGGGCATTGGCTCCTTCTAAACCTGGGTGCTGTTTGGGTGCGCAATAGCTGTAGTTTATCCCTTTGAGTACCAGGATTGGCCGTGGGGTGACTTGGCCCTGTGGTTGGGATGCTGAGGGTACCCAGGCTCTGGCCTGAGAGGCAGCAGCCATCCCTTCTCCTGCCAAATCCACAGCCCTGTGGGCTGCCAGGATGCTGTTTGTCTGTGAAACCAAGTGTGTGAGCTCTGGGTTAATAGGAAAAAACCTTTAAACTCCCAGAAGTGTTTTGGGGTTATCTGCGTTCATGGAGAACAGGATTAAGCAGGTGCCTGCCTTTTCTCTCCTTCCCTTTGATGGCTTATTCCAGTTTTCCCCTGCCTGACTCATTCATTACAGGGCAACAAAAGAACACCGGATTTGCCATCTCGGTGTTTTTTTAACCAGTCGTGTCAAGGTTGAGCAATTTGTGACAGTGAGACGTGGCACTGCTCGAGCAGAGTGAGCGTGGGAGCAAAAGTCAGGGACTCCTGTCTTCAGTTATTGATTAAACATTTGTTCGATCTTCAGGACAATTCTGAGGTGTCCGTGTGACAAACAAGAGGGATGTTCAGCTGAACATCACAGCCATGAGTCCATCTGGGTGGGATGCAAGCCAGGGGAAGCAGCTTGCCTTCCCCAGGGTCTCTGGCATCCCATGGGAAGAGGTCTCACGGAGCTTTTGCAGTGGCAATCTGCAATGGGCACATCAGGACTCCTGAACCCCTGCGCCCTGCAGGGGCAGGGTACCAGGGGGACACAGCCCCCTGTGGGGCTCCAGCGCCATGGGGCGGGATGCAGCATCTCTGGGCGGGAAGGGATTGATTCATTTTCCACCCCAGGTGGGTGACAGGCAAAGGAAGGAAGTGCTGAAGTGCACGTTGGAAGGGCCCTGAAATCTCCCTGGAGGCCGCGCTGGGGCGGCCGGAGCCGGGCGCGTGCGCGGGCTGGGACACGTCCCCGGGATCCGGCCCCTCCCCGCCGCTGGACATCCCACCCTTCCCCTCGGAGGTCCCTGAGGAAGAGCAGGCCTCGTTGGAGCAGATAAATATAGCTGTAAACAAGCAAACAGGACGTGTCCCCTGCTGATTTAGGAGCGAGCAGGCAGCGGGGCAGCGCACGGCGGGCGAATGTGCCGCGCTCCCTTGCGCGGCTTCTTGGCCGTGCCCAGGGGTGGTGTGGGCATCCTGCTGGGGCTCGTCCCCTGCCCACATCACTGTGGAGGCTGGGCAGTTGCTGGGAAGGGGGACAAAGGGCCAAAATGGGCACCCTGAGAGAGGGGAGGGAGGTGAGCGTGTGCCTGGGGTGCATGGCGCGGGGTGTTTGGCTGCTGGAGATGGAGGAAGGGGCGAGTCTGTCCCAAATGGGAGAACAGTTGACAACAGGGGGAAAACAGGGAGAGGTTTAAGCAGAAGAAGAGGAGAAGTGGCTCAGGTCAGCCAGGCTTCCTCCCTGTGCGGGGAGTGGGTGCTTGGAGGGTTTGCAGGCAGGTGATGCGCACGGGCTGTTTTCCCCTGAGGAGCTGCAGCAGAGGCAGAAGGGCCACTGCTCTGTGTCCCCAGGCTCAGCAGTGCCACCACCCCAATGACCTGCTGCCACCGCCTTCCCCTGAAGGCTGAACACTCTCCTTCTCTCCCCTGGGCAGCGACAGTGGACGCCCCTTCTTCCTCTACTTGGCTCTGTCCCACATGCACGTCCCACTGACCCCTCCGCTGCCCCCTGCTCCGGGCAGGGGCATCTACGGAGCCACCCTGAGCGAGATGGATGCGCTGGTGGGACGGATAAGGCAGGTGGCCGACAGCCACGGGAAGGGCAACACCCTCCTGTGGTTCACAGGTACAGCAGGAAAACCAGCTGTGGGGCTGGGGGTGACACTGGGGACTGCACCAGCACCACCCCGGGGTGGACATGGGTGGGGGGCAGGACCTGTGTTTGTCCCCTGCCCTCGATGCTCCCGTGCTCCGTGGATGTGGAGTGGTCACAGAGACAGCGGTCCTGGCTGCTGTGGCCACTCAGCTGGGTGCCCACCCTGCCACCCCCCTCCGGCCGTGACTAATTAAACCACAAATCCTCGTTCATTAAGGAGCCCAAATCCGCTCTCGCTGAGCGGCCTCCCTAATGAGGATGTCCTGCTCCTGATGGCAGGAACCGCTGCGCCGCTCATTAACACCCAAGCCTGGTGGCACCGTACCCTTCCTGCCCTGCCCTGGCTCCACTCCAGCCCCTCACCCACCGCTCAGCCCTTGGAGACAACTGTTAAAAACAAAAATCCATCCACCCGCTGCTCTTGCTCACGTGGGGAGGCATCACAGGGCTGGGAAGGAGGGATGGAAGGGTCGCTTGTCCTTGCTTCCCTCCCCTCTGTGGAGGCGTCCCCTCTCGACCCTCTGGTCCTGGTGTCTCTCACGGGATATTTCTTTCTCTTGCAGGTGACAATGGCCCCTGGGCACAGAAGTGTGAGCTGGCAGGACGCCTGGGGCCATTCGTGGGTGCCTGGCAGAGGCAGAGAGGTAACCTGGCAGCGTGGGGGGGCTCCCAGGGGCACAGGGGGGGGCTGCTCCACAAGTCCTTCATAGCCCATCGAGGGGGTCATGGGGAGCATTCCACCCCCAGCCTTTCCCTGGCTGCTGCACTGGCCTTGAACACACATCAGAACAATTTTTTTCTTTCAACCTGTCAAGTTTTCCCCTAAAAGCATTGCTGGGAGAGGGCTGGGGTCTCTGTCACCCCAGAGTTTGAGGTGAGTGGCGCCGATTTGGAGACGGGATGTTGCCATTTGCTCCATCACGGTCTCACAGCCCCCGGCCCCATCCTGTCCGGAGCAGAGCAGCCAGCACCCTCCCCATGCCCCGGGACTTTGCTTTTCTTTCTCTCCACCGTTTTGTTGGTGTAATTTTTTTTCAGTCTTTCCTCCTTTTCCAGCCAAGCCTTCTGCTTGGTGGGTTTATTTCGGCCGGGGCGGCCAGAAACACTCGTGAGTCAGGCGTTTCCCACTTCTGCTTGTATTACGCAGTGTTAAGGTGCCAGGCTCGGTTCCCCCCGCCCGGGGTCAGCGGGGTGGGAGCACTGAGGGGCTTCCTCCTCCGCTTCCTGGCTCCCAGGCCATGGGACTGTGGCTGCATCCCTGGGCAAATGCTGCCGGCAGGCTGGCTCAGCCCCGTTCCCAGAGCCCTTCCTTCGGCTGGCCCCGGGATGCAGTCGTAACCTTAATTTTCTAGTAAACAAACCCTGCTGACGGCCTGGGTTGTTGCTCTTGAGCAACCCACGGTCACAAGCCGGAGCAGATGGTGCAGAAACTGCGGCGTTCGGGAACAGGGCGAGGAAAACACGGCCCCTTTCCAGCCCCTCGCTGCCCTGCAAAACACCCGGATCCTGGCTGCGCTGGAGGCTGGGGAGGAGGTCGGGCTGGCAGAGCGCTCTGAGCTGGCTGTAAACACTGGCTGGAAGAGTGACTTCGGAAATCCCTCGGCTGGTTGCTGCACGGATGTTTGGAAAGCCAGCCCGGCCTTACGGGCTGCTGCCGGCAGCTCTGGCACCGCCCGTGGGTGCTGCGGGTGGGATGCTCACCCTTCCCATCCCGGGGGTATCGTTCCCCGGCAGGGAAGAGCCCCTGAGGAGTGGGAGGGCAGGGCAGGACGGAATGCTCCCGGCTCTGTGCGTTTCTATATGTTTGTATATGTTTCCTGTAGCTCGGCGTTTCGTTTCAGTTTCCAACTTCCAGGGATGTTTTCCACTGATCTCACGTGATCACTGGAGTTGGGAGAGAGCAGCATATCTGTGTGTGCTGCCCCTTTCTCTGTGCATCCCACAGCCCACCCCAAAAACTCGTCTCCCACCTCGAGGCCAAGAGTCCAGCAATTGGGGGATACTGGGAGAGAGACACACATTTTGGGGATGTGATGCTGGGCATGTTTTGAGGCAGGTTGGGGAAGTTCCAGACCTGGTGTCCCTGTGCTGAGGACCTGCTGGGTGTGTGGTGGGAGCAAGGTTTTCATCCTGCCACGGGAATGCACACTTCAGCTTTCCTGGAAAGCCTGGAAAGTCCCCACAGCAGCAGGGCTGCATCATCCCCACTCTGGAGAAAATTCCCTGGTTGGGTTTGGGTGTTTCAGCCCTGTTTGCTTCCCTAAGTGTTAATGTGACCTCATTCACAGGCTGCTCTGACCTGACCGGCCAGAGGCACTGGGGTGGCTGGCGGGAAATATCCCTCTGATGTCCTCCCAGAGACCCCTGACCATGCATGGGAAAACCCTGGAAATGCATCCAGGAGGATGAGTTTTTTAATATGTGTGCAGAGATGGGGATTGATCTTAATCGCTGTAATTGCTGTGATTTCCTGGGGTCTCTGAGGGCAGGGGGGGAAACACCAAAAGTCTGGGTGGGGAATGGGAGAGGTTGGGGATGTGCCTGGTCCGTGCCAGGACGTTTCCTTGTGGCAGCAGCACCGTGGCATCCGTGCCGTACGTGTCCGTGTGGGCACGGCAGCATCGCTTGGGAGCAGGGATCAGCCCGTGGATCAGGCAGTGACTCCCGGAGGGGCCGGGCTGGGCTGGGGGCGGCGCGGGGACTCGGCCTCTCTTGGCGCTGCCCGGAGGAAATGGCTCGGGGCGAGTGCGGTTGCCATGTGCACACTGAAAGGCAGCGCACAAAGGCTGCTCCTGGGAAGTTTGCTCGGTGAATCGGGTTGGGATTTTGTGTTTGCCCCATTCCCAGCCCCTTCCCCCTCCAGCTGCCTGGGGCCCTTTGGGCTGCAGCCAAGGCAGAGGCTCTCCAACACCCTTCCACCTGTTTTGATGCTTGGTACTCTCATTTTGGGGCTCAGCACCCCTGTTTTGGTGCACAGCACTCCCATCCCAGTGCTCAGCACTCCAGGTGGAGGAAGGGACCGGGCAGCTTCCCTGTGCCATGCTGAGCATCTCAAATCCAAGGGCAGAGCAGGGATGCTTTGGGTGCTGTCAGGGAAACGATGGATCAGGTTCATTAACTGGCAGGAGGGTTATTAGCAGGATGGTGTTTTTAATGAGGCAGGGTTTCAGCAAGCGGGGCAGGGCTGTTGGTGCTGAGCCCTGTAGAGGACAGAAGCCCCTGGAATAAATTCCTACATTTCCTGCCTGTTCCATTTTCTCACCTGACATCAAAAGCGTCTGGAAATGCGATGGCTGTGGCAGCTGCTGCATTTCTCATCACTCAGTGGAGCAGAGAAACACAAAGCAGTGCCAGACTGAGACCCCCTTCTTTTCCCTTTCCCTTTGAAAAACCCCTGTAACTCTTCTCCCGTCTCTCACCCAGCCCCTCTCCAGCGAAATCATCCTTCTTTGGGGTAATTTACACCATCTCTGCCTCTGAAGAGTTCCTTTCCCAGGGAAGCTCCGGGGTCGGGAGGTTTTCCCATGCCAGCAGGATGCTGAGCGCTGCCCTGTTCTCCTGCAGGTGGGAGCTCAGCGAAGCAAACGACCTGGGAAGGAGGGCACAGGGTGCCAGCAGTGGTGTACTGGCCCGGCCGTGTCCCTGCCAAGAGGACAAGCCATGCTCTGCTCAGGTAGGAGCCCCTCGGGGCAGCCCCATTTGGAAGCACCCACGGTCCCCACAACGTGACCCAGGTCATCACCTGGATTTTGGCAGCAGCAGCTGCCTGCACTGGTTATTCCCTGCCTTGTGCCAGACTGTACTTTTGTCCGCTCCCAAGACTTAATGCTTCAGCAAAGAGGAGCTGAAAGGGCTTTTTGTGAGGCTGCTGGGTTGGCGCTCGCAGCCACCGGGCTCCGTTTGCCTCCCGGCCGCGGTGGCCAAGGGCCTCCCGATAATTAAAAGATGACGACGTTCTCTCTCCCCACCACGAAGCAGGCTCAGGCTTTGTGGCTGGTGAATGGCTTTATGTGGAGCAGGGTGCGGTTGTGGGGAAGGCTGGCCGGAGGGACGGCGCTGGCGATCCCTGCAGGATGCGGCCGGGCTGGGACCCGGCGGGAGCGACGGGAAGGGCTGCTGCCCCCGCGCCTCTCCGCGCTGGGGAGGGTGGCATGGAGGGGGCTTCACTGCCCCTCTCCAGGCAGCACTTGCACCCCTTCACATGCAACTTGCACCTCTCCCTACACCCCCCTTCTGCAGCAAATGTGGGGCGCAGCCTGGGCCGGGGCGGTGCAGTGGGGTGCCCTGTCCCCCCTTTCATCCCTGATGGATCCCCACGGTGGTGGGGGTCAGGCTGGCGGGGCTGGGGGGTTGCTGGGTGTTGGGGTGCCCTGTCCCCTTTCATCCCTGAAGCACATGGTGGTGGAGGTCAGGGTGGTGGGACTGGGGGGGTTGCTGGGTGTTGGGGTGCCCTGTCCCCTTTCATCCCTGAAGCACATGGTGGTGGAGGTCAGGGTGGTGGGACTGGGGGGGTTGCTGGGTGTTGGGAAAGAATGTCCCAGCTGCTGGAAGCGGGTCCTGACAGGTGGGCCCTGGGGCAGTGTTGGGTGTTTCTAAGGTCCATGAGATAAGCTGGAGCCACTCACTCCTTCCATGGCCCCAGGGCAGCTCTGGGAGCTGGATTTTTGCAGGCAGGGGAAGGTTTGAGCCATAAACTGAGTCACTGCTGTCTGGTGGAGGGGATGGGGCACACGTAGCATCCCGTGGTTCCACCTCCAAACCCTTCTCCTCCACGGGACGTGGGGCAGAGCTGCCAACCCCTGCCCACTCGGGCAGCTGGGACAGCGTGTGCAGGGTCAGTGTCCATCCCCATCCCCCTGTCCCAAGAGCCTCCCCTGCAGCCCTGCCTCCAAGCCCAGGAATTCTGGTTATCTCCTCAAAGACCTTATCTCCTGCATTTCCCACCTCCAGTCTGACAGGTTGGACAGCTGGATATCTAGAAATCCAGTGGAGGCACGGGCTGTGCAACACTCCAGGTGCTTGGAAGGTGACTCTGTAGCTCCCCAGGAGTCACAGCACCCCTGGTGTCCCCCACAGCAGAGCCTGGCACTGCCAAGGGGCCGTGCCCAGCTGTGCAGGGTGATGCCTTGGCATCAGGAAGAGGCACCCCCTCTTTGGGAGGCAGCCTGGGGGACACGAGCAATGTGTCACACTCCGGAAAGTGTCACCACTGTGGTCCCAGCCATGGCCTGAGCTCATGGACAAGGGATGTGCAGGGATGCAGAGAAACGTGGAGGGATGTGGAGGGCAGGAGCTGCTCAGTGTGCCAGGACAGGTGGCTTTTCTCTGTGCCTGGAGTCACCCTTGTGCTAAAGGGAAGTTGAAAATCCCCCAGTTGATGGGGAAGACCAAGAAGCTCAGGAGGGAATAAAATCTGTGTGCAGGTGCAGCTGGGGGCCCCCTGCACACACAGAGGGGCCTCTGCCCGGTGGGATCCCCAGGAAGAGCCAGGGCTGGGCAAGGGAAGGGTTTATCCATCCACATGAACCTCCTCTTCCCTGGGGTTATGGAAACAGCTGGCTTGGGCAAAGAGCCTGCCGGGACTGCTCAGGACATTGTGGCTTCGTGTCCTGCCCAGAGGTGAGCGAGGGTGAGCGTGCCCAGGGGCTGGGGAAGCTGGAGCCGGCAGAGAAACGCTGATGCATGGCCACAGACCAGCACCTGCACGCCGGGCTCTGCAGAAAACTGCCTCGTCGGCTTTTTCTTAATTATATTTAATTGTCAGAGCCACCCGCTGTGCTTCTGCCCTTCCCTGCCCCAACCCGAAGTAGGGCACGGAAGAAGTAGGTCAGGAGGGTGGTGAAGGAGCAGATTGCACCATCCTGGCTGTGGGGCTGGGCAGGTTGGCTGAGCTGGTTCAGCTGCCTGCAGCTGCCTGCAGCCCATCATCCCCGGGCGGGGCGGCGTTCCCTGGCACATCGGGATGCCGGGATGCTCGTCACCGTGGCAGGGCAGTGCCCCCACCACGTCCTGCCCGGGGTGTCGGGGTGCCATTGCCTCCCACAGCTCTGTGGGAGCTGCTGTCCCTGGGCACCGCCAGGCCCTTTTCCCTGGGTGTTCAGGCAGCAGCAGGATGCTGGGGTGGCTTTAGGTGTTAAATCCCTCTCGGCCAGGACAGGGGTTGGCAGCAGGGCTTTCCCTTTCCCTTAAGCACGGCTTCCCCAGCTTGCCTCCCAGGACGTGCCCACTGGCTTTGATGCCCACTTTGACGAAAATCCTACTTTTCATGCCTTTTCCCATGGGTTACTCCTGCCCACGGCTGGGGGGACCTTCAACCACCTCTGCCCTCAATCTCGTCCTCCCAGCCCGGTGTTGCTTTCCAGAGGTGCCATCCACTGGGACAGGGCTGCTTGGCGCAAGCACGGGAGCACCCACACGCATTGAGATGGGAGCCGGATCCTGGGGGTGCTGAGCACCCCACGGGACCAGGGACACGCTGCCCAGGTGAGCTGCTGTTTTGGGGGACCTGCTCTGCCCCCAGCGAGGTGCCTGCAGGGATTGCAGCAGAGAGCCAGGGTTTTTTCGGGCGCCTCCCGTCCCGCCTGGCTGCGGGGCCGTCTCCGTGAGCGCCGGCCGGGGCTGCCTCGCAGCAGTGTTTGTTCTTATTTGTTCTCTCCGTCTCTTAGCAGCTAAATTAAAACGGAGAACCGGGGGCTGTGAAGCCCGGGGCTCTTTCCTCTTTCTGCTCACGCAGCTGCCCTCACGCTCCGGGCAGGAGACACGCAGGGATCGTAGTGGTGGCAGGACCGCGGTGGCCGGACCCACGACCACAGTAGCAGGACCACAGCAGCTCCCTGGTGACCCCAGTTTTGGGGGACCCGGCGCTTTTGCCTCCTCCAGGGATTTCCTTGCCCCGGCCAGCCCCCCCAGAGCTGCTGGCACGGGGGGTTTGTAGGCAGAGGGATGTGGGTTGAGCCCCTGCCGGCAGCACTGCCAGCTGTCAGCTCCTGTGCCACAGCCGTGTCCCCGAGGGCAGCGCTGTGATGTGGCACTTGGCTGATGTTCCGCTGGCCCCCGGGGCCGTGGGACGCCCTGCTGCGGGTGGCTCCCTTCAGAGACGTGGGGTCACCTTGCGAGTCCATCTGTGAGAGGGAGGGGTGCCGTGGGCGGCACGGGGGAGGAGGGGCACAGACGCTTGTGCCCCACGGGATGTGGAGGGTGAGGATGGGACGTGGGGGCTGTGAGCAGGACGTTCCCCTCCCGCTGGAGTTGAGTCCGGACCCCTCTGGGCTGGAGGAGGGGGGAGCCCGTGCTCAGGCTGTGAAGGGCTGGGAGCAGGGCCGGGTGATCCCCATCCCACCCTTCCTGCAGCCCTTCCACACCACGCGGACGTGCCAGGTGGGGATAGCGGGGTCCCGGGCCACGGGCAGCAGGTGGGAAGGCGGAGACTGTTCCTCTCTGCATCCCCACGGAGCCAGACGGGCTCCGGGTCACCTGCCCCTTCCCTGCGCCCCTCCACGCCCGGAGGGACCGAGGCGAGCCCCGGGCGGGCTGCAGCGGCGGAGGCCCCTGCACGGGCGGGCGGTGGAAAGGCTGACGGGGTTTGGAGGACGCGGAGCCGCTCCGCTCTCATGTTCCATCCTGGCGGCTCGTGCCGCTCCCGGCAGCAGCCAGACCGCGTTTTCCTGGGGCGGCGGGATCTGCTGTCCCTGGCGTGAAAAGTCCCGGCGCTTGCACTTTCTCCAGAGGGCGACCTGCTGCCTTCCCCACGTGTCCGGGGGGCTCAGGGGGGCGGGAGGGGCTGCCCTGCTCCCCGCTCTGCCCCTGCCCCCTGCGTGCAGGGTTTGCCAGGCCCGGGGAGAGCAGATCCTGAGGGGAATCCACAGCGCCTGGCGAGCAGCTGGATGCGGGTGGTGGGGGGTGTGTGATGCCAGGGCTTGCCAGGACCAGAGCTGGGTTTAAACCTTTTCAGCTGCTGGGAGCTCTCTTGTGAGGCATGTGGGGCACAGGAGGGGTTGGGGGGAACCCTCTGTGTTTCCTTGCTCCTTGCTCTGGTGACAGTCACCTCTTTCCCCAGCATCCTGGACATCTTCCCCACGCTGGTGGCCCTGGCTGGGGCAGCGCTTCCCCCGAACAGGCGCTTTGATGGCTTGGATGTGTCCCCAGTTCTGTTTGGGTGGTCGGATGTGGGGCACAAGGTAAGGCAGAGCCAGCCCCCGGTGACATCCCCCTCCTGACAGCAGGTGCCTGAGCTAAAACAGGTGAGTGGGGCTGGAAAAAGGCTCAGAGCTGGTGATGTGCAGATCCATGGGAGCATCACCCCCTAGCCTGGAGGAGCAGGACAGCTGGGAATGGCCAGAACTGTACCAGCCTGGGCTTGGGATATCAGGGTAAGAGGGCTTTGGGTTAATGAAGAAGCTGGCAGCTCCTTTAACCCCAAAAAACACAGTTTGCAGGACAAAGCGGGATGGCCACACGTTTGTCTCGGAGTCACATGAGGTTTTTGCAGAACCAAAAGAAAAAGATGAAAAAAGAAAGTTGCTTTAATAGCAGTCCCACGGATGAATCCTGATTTTGCTTTTAAAGTACACCCTCCTGCAAGCACCGCGAGCCAGCTCCCAGCGGGATCTTGGATGTGCTTTCTGTGTCCATCAGGGGTTTGGTATTTGCTTTGTATTTATGGAACCCTCTGCTGAACTGGGAGATGGAGCAGGGAAGGGGATGGGATGTGTCCAGCAGGCTCCAGTCTGCTCCTCGGGATTAACCCTGCTCTGCACGGGCAGTGCTGGGAGCAGGGCACTGGTGGCTTGCTGGGAGCCATGGTTTTCTGGGAGTGATGGTTTGCTGGGAGCAGTGGTGTGCTGAGAGTGATGGTTTGTTGGGAATGATGCTTTGCAGGCAGCAGTGGTTTGCTGGGAGCGATGGTTTGCCGGGTGTCAGGGCGTGGTGACGAGCCCATGCCAGCCATTCCTGCGGGGAATTCTTGCATGGAATTGCCCCCAGAGGATGCAGTCGTGCTGCCAGGGGATGGGGTGACCTTGGAAGGGACAACACGGCCTCGAGGGGTGATCAGGGGCCAGCGTGCCCCCACTCCCTCCCCTCCTGGCTCCCCGCCTCCCACCTCCCGCTCACGAGTGGCCGATAGTGACCCCCCCTTGCAGGGTTTTCCTTGACACAAATCCTCCTGAAAGCAGCTCCTTCTCTCACTCCAATGCCCAATTTCCACACATTCCTGACTGGGGTCCCTGCAGCAGCCAAGGCTCCCGGCGTGAGCTGCACGGGGGACACAGCTCAGTGTCCCAGCCCGAGTGCTTGGCACTGGCACAGCCAGCAACGGGGCTGGGGTGGCACCAAGGTCCTGCTGTGAGTGAGGGATTTTGGCAGGAAAAGCAGCCACATCCTCCAAGGAGCGCTGAGGGAACCAGGGTCAGTCAAATCCCTCTGTCCATCAGCTGAATGGCAGAGGGATGCACGCCTGCAAACAGCCCGGAGCACCGAGTGCAAGCAATGGATTTTCTGGGGAAAAAAGGCTTTTCCCCCCACTTTTCTATTTTTTTTATTTATTAAAATAACAAAGTCATGGATTAATGGAAGAGTTCCAGACCTGGGGATGTTTTTTGAAAGGGCTCAATTGAAACAAGCTTCTTAATTATGCAGTAAATTATAACAGATTTTCTTAGTGTGGGGTTTTATGAGGTTTAGGAACGTAGTTGTTGGTAGGAAGGGAGGTTTGAGTGCCCTTGGCAGCATCCCAGCCGTGCTGCTAAAGGTGTAGGCAACGCTTTCAGGGTGGAAACAGATGAATTGGTTCAGTTCCTGGTCCCTTGGCTTCAGAGGGCCTTGAATATTTGCTGATTCCTGCTTTGGAGCTCTTTTACCCTGACCAAGGAGTGTCAGCAGAAGGGGACTCTGCAGCAGAGGTTCCTCCTTGCACCAGGCTTACACTGCACCACCTCTCCCACTGCACACCCCTCTTTTTTCCCCCTAAAACATAAATATAAAACCAAATTCCAACAGGTGACGTTTTAAAAAATCATTTGCTTTGCAATGGAGGGCAATAAAACGGAGAGCTTTTTGAAAATCACCCCCTTCCCCTGAATCTTGGCATTTCGTGGATGAGGTAGCGACTGTCCCCATGAGATGGTGGCCAGATCTGGAGCAGGCAGTGTGGGATGGACACCTCGGGGTGCCTGGGGTGCCTGGAATGCTCCACGAGGGGCAGGGCTCCGTGCCGGGCACCTGCTCAGGCACTGCTGCGCTCATCAGCTGCGAGCGCTGTTACTAAACTTGGCACGGCAGCTGCCTACAACTTCAGCAGATGTTTCTAATTTTTAGCACAGTGGAAATTTCTTGAATCACTTTTCAACTCAAATCCCAGGGAGGAAACCTCAAGTGACTCATCCCTCGGTGAAGGCATTGGCTCCACGGCAGATGTTATCGGAGAGAGGAGCCGCTGGAGTGTCCAGCTCACTTGTCTCCTCACTCCCGAGTGCCAGAGCAGCCATCCTGTGCGGATCAAGTGTCCTAAATACCGAAAGGGAGAGATCTGACCCACCCTTCCCTCCTTCCCTTCCTTCTCACCCCGTTCCCTGGCTGTTGTTAGGGAAGGGAGCCCTCGCACAGCGGGGTGAGTCAGCGGCGGAGACGGAGACGGGAGGGATGTGGGAGTGATGTTCCAGCACCTCACCTTCCCCTCTGCCTCGCATGAGCTCACCCTCAGCTCGTGGCTGGCTGCTGGCTCCGGGCAGGGGCTCTGCTCCCTTGGATGTCCCCAGAGCTGGCTGAGCTGTGAGCTCCCAGGGAGGCGGTGGGTGACACAAAACACCTGAGACCATCCTGGCTCCCAAATATTGCACAGGCGTTTGATAGGACAAGGGGGAATGGTTTTAGAGTAAGAGACGGGAGGTTTAGATTAGATGTAGGAAGAAATTCTTAATTGTGAGGGTGGGTGAGGCCATGGTGAAGGTTATCCCAAGCAGCTGTGGCTGCCCCATCCCTGGAAGTGTCCAAGGCCGGGGACGGGGCTTGGAGCACCCTGGGATAGTGGAAGATGTCCCTGCCCATGGCAGGGGGTGGGACTACGTGCTCTTTGAAGTCCTTCCAACCCAAACCATTCTGGGATTTTTTGATACTCTGCCCTGCTCTGCTGCAACTCCCCCTTGCTTCATGATTATTTTCTTGCCATAGAACTGGCAGGTAAATTCAGAGGGTCCTGCAGGGCCAGGAAGGTACAAGGGAGATGTTGGTGTCTCCTGGGGCCCTTTTGCCATCATCCCACCCTTCAGCAGTCAAAACTCTGTTGGTTGCTCAGAGTCCAGGGGCTGAATGATGTCTGTACATGTGTGCATGGGTGGGATGTGGTTCATGTGGGGAGGGCGTGGGCCTCATGGAGCAGGTTTTCCCTGCCATGGGCTGACAGGAGCTGTTCTGTCCTTCCTGCAGGTTCTGCTCCACCCCAACAGTGGCGCAGCTGGGAAGGTCGGCGAGATCGAGACGCTGCGGCTGGCTCAGTACAAGGCATTTTACACCACAGGTAGTGTGTCCCTGCTAGAGATTGTGGAGGCTGGGAAAAGACTTCTGGAATTCTTAGGTCCCTGCAGATGCAGGTGAAAGCCAGCTCAGGTTATTTCAAGAAAGAGCAGACCCAGGGAGGGGGAAGGATGTGCCGCCCTGTGTCTGCAGGATGGCTCTGCAGGCCGGGGTTGGGCTCAGAAACACTCCTGGCCTACCAGCTGGGATGGGGTGGGAATGGGCCTTCACGGGGGGGTGAGGAACACAGGGGTGACCCCTGGCCAGCCTGTGACTCCAGGGTTTTCCTCTCAATCCCCTCCCTAGGAGGGGCCCTGGCTTGTGACGGCAGCACCGGGCCGGCTGAGCGGCACCAACCACCCCTCATTTTCAACCTGGACCGCGACATCCAGGAGCAGGAGCCTCTGGACGTGGCATCCGGCGAGTACCAGGCAGTGCTGCCTGCCGTCAGCAGGGCTTATGCCCAAGCTCTGCGGGACATTGCAGCAGACAACGTCTCGGTTGCAGATTATTCCCAGGACCCAGCTGCCGTTCCCTGCTGCAGCGTGCAGCACGTGGGCTGCCGGTGCCGCGGGGCTCCGGGGCTCCGCGTGCGGACGGGAACAACACGGCTTTGTCTTTAAGCAAATAATTGCCCAGGCTGCTCCTTTCCCGAGCCTGGAGCCTGGGAACTGCAGGCTGGAGGCTGGCCACGGAGAGGGATGGAGGGAGGAGGGAGGTGAGGTAGGCGTGGGTCTGGGGGAGCACACCGAGGGTCCCCTCTGCTGCGGAGCAGGGCACTGCAGGACCTGGTGGCTCTGTGGAAGGCTTTTTGTAGGGCTCTTTATCTGGGGAAGAGACAGGTCTTGCATTAAAACCTTCTGTGAGAGCTGGCTTTGGGAGAGAATTCCTTTGGGAAATTTGCTTGGCTTTCCTCTAAAAGGGACCAGGAGCAACTGGTGGGAGCACAAAGCAGGGGACGGGACACAGCCTCTGAGCAAACAGCCCTTCTGGTGCAGAGACCCTGGAAGTCTGTGGCTGGCCAGGAAATTCCCAGCTGGCATGAGGTGAGTGCTCTGGGAACAGAGCACCTGCCCCGCCAGCTGCACGGTGAGCGCTGTTAGGGGCATCATGGCAGCACCCAGCTGTCTGTGGGAGGAAGGAAGGGGGTCCTGGGCTGCCCCTGATGGCTGCCAGCAGCGTGGGAAGGGTGCTTGGCTTGTCCAGCCACAGTGGAGCTGAGGGACATCCCAGTGTTTGGGAAAGGCTGTTCCTGGGAAGGTGGCGGGGACAGGGGTAGCTGCTCCCCATCGACTCTGCAGGGAAGAGCAGTGGGGTAACCGCAGGTTTTGGGAGCTCAGGGAGGGGTCCCTGCCCTGAGGTCTCCCTGCAGATCAGGGCTCCAGGCAGAGGAGCTGCTCCTGCTGATCCCAACGTGGGCACAGATGGGGTGAGACAGCTCCTGTGGGGCCATTTCTGGGCAGGTGCAAAGGCCTGGGGAGCTGCAGAGGCAGAAATGAAGGCGCAGCTGAAACTTAAGAAACCACTGGGATTTCTCAGCAGCTGAGTGAGGGTGTTCTGAAACAATTTTGGATTCTGATTTACACACCCAGACCCTTCTTTGGCCATAAGAGGACTTGTGTGGACTTGGCCAGGTGCGTCAGGTCGTGTGGGTGCAGCTGCCCTCACCCCAGCCCCCCAAACGCCTCCCACTCCCAAAACTTAATCCAGACTGACACCTTTAGGGCCCCAAAAAGAACAGCAGGAGCTGCCAGGGACAGACTGTGACTTTATTCTGTCTTTCAACGTAGCAAATGGCATCTTCTCTAATATCACTGCAAAAATACTTTGCCTGGGTTAAAATAGTATGTATATACTGTACAAAGACATAAGTTTAATATCTCTTCCTATAAGTACATTTATACACATAGAACAGCATAAATTAGAAAAGGGACAAATGGGTATATAAAATTCTGGTTACATACAAATCTGATTAAATTAGCATTTACACTTGTGGTTCTAACGTAAGAGTTTGTTAAATAGAGCCATGTGCATACAGTACATTGACACCCCACCCAGACACAAATTAAAACAGGGGCCAGGTGTTCACTCACAACAAACCGTGGGGAAAACTGTGGCCCACCTCAGGATTATGGGCTTTTTTTCTCGTCCCGGGGACTCACAGATCTGTTCTTCGAAATTCCTGGCTTTTCCAAAGCACCTCCCAGCAGCTGTCCTGAGCGTGGCTGTTTGCTGCTCCTCACGTCCTCTTGGCTTTGCCCGGCTGACCTCCACGGCACAGGATTATCTAGCAAAACCAAAACAGAAGGGCCTTACTTTTCCCAGCACCAGGCTGTGTTTCCAGTTGGTTTTACGCACGTGGGGGGAGAAGGGGGAGGGATGTCCTGCAGTGTTTTACTTTCCATTCCAAGGCAGACTTGTGAGTGGTTTGTTTGCTTATTGGCTCTCCCCCTCCCCAGGTGTACAGCCCTGGGAACAGGAACCACCTGGCTGGGTGATAAGAGTGTCGTGCCTCTGGCTGGCACTGGGCTTGTGGGAGTTCAGTTTTGGGGGTGAAGAGCATTTGCCTCACTAAATGCTCCCAAAAAGCTCATCTCAGGCATGGCCGCAGGGGAAGGTGTGTGCTGGGCATTCCTGTGTCTTTCCAGGCTCTCCAGATGGATCCTAAGCTCCAACATGTTAGGCAGGATGAGGGGAGGGAAAGCCCAGCCTAAATGCCAGCAAAGCCTCTGAGTAAAAGAAAAAAGCAGAAGCGGAGTAGAACAGGCAGCAGCAGGACCCTGATCCACCTCCCATCAGCAACTCCTGCCACGGAGGCCCCGGGTAAAATGTGCCCCTGCCCCTGGATGGGCACGGGCAGCCCTGGCACAGCTCTCTCCCAGCTCCAGCCTTGCCAGACGTGACCTGTGAGGGATGTGAACCCTGCAGCCTCAGCTGTGGAGGGTCTCTGCCAGCTCCTCCTCCCAGACCCGTGTCTCCACGAGCCGCAGGACCATCAGCCAGGCTTCCAGGCACGAGCAGTGGCACTGGACTGCACAATTCCCAAGGCACCTCAGATAACGTACTGATAAGCTGGGCTTAATCCTGCAAGCCCCAACTGCCCAAAATGCCAGTCTGAGCTACCAGGGCAGGAGCCAGGTTCTGCCAAACTCACTCATCCCCCATGAAGCAGAATTACAAGTAGAGCATCACTGGAAAATCTATGGCCTTTCCCCTGCGAACAGCCAGCTGTTAAAAAACAAATCACTTAAAATAATTAGTGTCCATATCCATGCACCAGAATGAGTGAAACACCATCCAGCAAACAGTGAGGAGGAATCTGGGCAAACACTGGTTCCACAGAGCCAAAGATTTATCTGCAGCCTGGTTTCTTGGGTCAAGGTCTGTGGCTCAGAGCAGCAGAGGGGTGTGTGGACCCCATGATGGGGCATTGATTTCTACCCTGTTGCAGATCCCACCCCCTATTTTTTCCCTCCTACAGGCAGGAGCATCCTTTGGCAGCACTGGAAACTGCCCAAACCATTTTGGAGTAGCCAAAAATTGATGTGAAAGAGATGGTTTTTAAGAGTGATGAAGCATCAGTGAGGGGAAGCTGTCTTGAAGAGCTGATTGCTGTGTGCAGTATCACTTGAATTAATGAAATGGCTCTTCTGATAAAGCCGCCACCTCTGGTCCCTGCAGCCAAATGCAGGATGCATCATTTATGCCTGGCAAAGCAGGCTGGCAAATCTGCTGGAAGAAATCTCCTTTCCTACTGAATCCCAGGAGTTTTAAGAAGATCCCCTGGTTGCGCGGCCCAGGTGCACGCAGGCCGTGCTGCTCGCAGAATCCTGCAGGATTTCTTTTGCCAAACCTCACAGCACCACCCCAGAACCGCTCTGACCGTGCCTTGGTGGGGACAGTCCCCACAGTGGCTCCTGAAAGTGGAGCTGGCCAAGCAGTGCCCTGCCTGGCCCAGAACACACCCCAACACTGCTGGAAACCTCACTCCCTGATACACCCACGCCGCAGGGGTGGCTGCTCGGGCAGGAAACTGCCCAAATTGCCACAGCTTTGCAGCCAGAGCTGGGCTTGCTCTTCCCACCCCGTGAAACCTTCTGATCCCGCAGGGCGAGGGCTCCACGGCCTCCTCCTGGCACATCCAGCACGGCCCCCACAGCTCCAGCCCCCTGTCCCCCTCAGTAACACCTGAGTCCTTCCTGCCCACGACCCACAGTGACTCGGGAGTGCTTAATCCACCCCATCCATGCAGGAGTTGTCCCTGAACTGGTTTAACCTCTTGCCGCGGGATCCTTCCGCAATCCTGGCACCAGCAGCAGTGACATCCACGTCCCCTCTTGTGGGGCCACGTTTTATGAGTCCTCCTTGGGCTTCTTATCTCCTCTCTGATCTGTCCCTCCTT
Organism: Atrichornis clamosus; assembly: GCA_013400975.1. Lineage (NCBI taxonomy): Eukaryota > Metazoa > Chordata > Aves > Passeriformes > Menuridae > Atrichornis > Atrichornis clamosus. The sequence continues at coordinate 28,242 of WBMZ01016318.1, forward strand.
CCTTTTAATAAACAGGCAGTGTTTGACAGATTTTTTTGTCAGGCTGAAGCTGTTTTTCCTCACTCTTTAACAGCCGAGCCTCTGAAGTCTTGCTTGAGGTCAAGGGAAGACAAGGGGTTTCAAAATGGGGAGAAACTGTGGGGTTTGAGCACTGCTGTTTCTCCAGAACCATGTCTTGAGTTCAAAGCCATACTGTGGGCTGCGGGTGAATATTCCATTTTGTCTCAAGTTTTGAGGTTTTTAAATGTCTTTTTGTTGCACACTGGAAAGCAAACAAAACCCTTCCCATGTTTCTGCAAAGCCGAACGCTGTCAAAACATTTTTGTTGGATAAGGTCAGGTTTTCTCTGCCTCCTTCTCCACACAGGAGTGACCGATGCCTGAAACCCCCCTCATTGAGACTGAAGATCTCAGTGCTGACAAAACAGCCAAGCTCGGTGAAATCCAGAGCATCCAAACATCCTGACCTGCTCTCTGTGTCACTCACACTGCGAGGGGCGAACCCAAAATCCGGGAGCAGGGGCTTTATCTGGAAGCTCCATTTGCTGAGCCACGGTATCAGGGAGTATTTCTGGAAAGCGGCTCCCCTCCCACACCACCTCCTCCCTAACCATACACACGGCACTTGCTCTGTCAGGTTAATGACAGGGTTTTGAGGGATCAAAGTTCACTTCATAAAGCACCTGCTGTGGTGCAGCAGGGGTTTGGGGCTGCTTTCATCCAGCACAACTCCAGCAGGAAGCCTCGTCCGGGAGCAGCGTGATTCCTGCTTGCTGGCATTTGCTTGTCCCCAGACCACGAGTTCAAGAGCAGGTTTAGCAGAAGGAAACAAAGGATTTCTCCCTGGCCCTGCTGCTCCTTCCAGGGGCCTGGGCCAGCAGCTTCTCTGTGGCCACACAGAGCAGAAGGAGACATTTTAAATATCCTTCTTGGGAAATGGAGCTGGACAACTGGGAAATTCCTGTTCCCACTTTGCAGCAGGGAATGTTACAGGTAAGGGGAGGGAAATAATCTGAGGGTTTTGTGAGTTGAGCTGGGTTTAGGAGGTGTTGGTTCAAAGGGAGTCACGAGCCAGTCACCTTTTATCTAAGTAACACTTTGCATCAGCTCATAGGAAGGTGCCTCACAGAGGTCAGCTCAGCACATGGAACGAGTCCTGGGATAAAGTTTTTCCTTCCTCCTTTTCAGGCAAAACTCCAACAGCAGGATATGCAAAAATGAAGTAAGGAATTCCAAAGCCTGCCAAGGCTGCAACCTGAAATCCATTACAATGTTCTGCTGCATTACTGTTATGAAGACACCACTGATTACAACCAGATCACAGCACACACCAACGTCTGTCCAGTTAGGGGTTAGATACTTAATAAATGAGTGTGGAATAGGAAAAGGAGCTGGAAAGACACTGCCAGGCTGAAGTTAGATTGAAAAATCCGCTAGCTCCTTCCAATGTTAACTGAGGAAGCACCATAAAAATCATAAAATGGTTTAGAACTCTGTTATTCCTTTCATCTTTGTACTTGGAAAAGGAGTTTCCTTCTCAGTTAGCTTAGAAATGAACGGACTGGTGAGGTTCAGGTATGTTCCAGTTGCATTCCATGAACTAATACAACTGACTGAAAATGCAACAGGGTATTAAGTTTTTATTTCTAAGTGATGGTGTTGTTCCAATTCAAACTATTCCTGGTAATATTAGAAGTCTGCTCAAGGAACAAAGGCTAGGTCTGGATCTGAACACCATTGTGCAGCTGCATGCCATTCAGGAAGTTTGTTCAGACCCATCTCTAATTAGGTTTGATCATTTTTGCCCCATCCCCAGCTGCCATTTAGGGGACTGTCATTTTCCTGGCACTGTCCCTAGAACTCATTTCATTATTTCAACTTCACAGTGAACTGGGACAAGCAGGGGGCAATGGAATCTCTTCTGTGAGAGGTTACTACTTCCTCCTTAGCATGAGGGCTGAATTTAGGGGTCCCGAATGCTCACAGGAGGAAACTCATTCTCATCGTCCAGACAGACAGGTCCAGTTGCAAACTCGTGCTCTGGGATCACCTCCCCTCGCAGGGCTCCGCCGTCCTCCGAGTAACCTGGCCAAGGGAACACAAAATCTTACTGCACGAAGGGATGGGAGAGGCTGGAAACAAACAGCAGGCACTGCTACCACCCTTTCAGCACAGAGCTGCTTCCTCTGGCTTCGTGGGTTCGTGGTTCCCTTCGAGCTCAGGGACTAAGGAAGAGGAAGGTATCTCCACGGACACTATGGATTATGGATGGACTACACGGCTAGCTCCTGTGGCAGCAGCCTTCCTCCTCCTGCCGCCAACCTAAGCACCAGTTTCAGAGCAAGATCTACACCTGTATGTGGACCTTAGACTTGGGAATATAATGAGATCATCACGCAGGCCTTTCCTGCTGCCTCTGTGGGCAAGGTGTACCAGCTTCAGAGAATCTGAGGCAGTCTCACCACAGAAACAGTGAGAGCTGACTGCTGCACCCACAGTTACAGCCCCTGGAAACCCCCTGGCAGCAGCTGCTGTCTGCCAAACCGTGGTTCCTGCTCTGCCTGGGGTCTGTGGCACAGCTCTGCACCAAGAGCAGCGCTGGCACAGGATCCCAGCACGCAGAGCAGAAAACCCCTGGCCTGTTTCAGTGGCAGGGGATGAACCAGGTGAGCTCCAAAGTCCTGCTGCCCCAGTGTGCAGTGCACACACCATCCTGGATGAACCCTTGGGATGTGGCACACTTTCCACTTTGCCCCAGGTGGCTCTGTGGCTTTCTGCCCGAGGAAGGGCAGATGTGGTGCTCACCTGGCATGGTCGAAGTTGAAGGCACTGTACTTTGTCTGGCTACAGTTGCTGCGTAAGATTGAGGTACTGGAGGCTGAAGGTCGTTTTCTTTGTTCTCCTCCATCTTTCCTGAGCCCAGCAGACTAAATGTACGGGAGCAAGAGAGGGGACAAGAGTTAGTTTTCATCCCAGCTGCTCCTCCCCAGCTCCAGCTCAGACAAGCCCATGCATCCACATCTCCTCGAAGCACATCACCCATCCCCACCACTGCATCCAGCAGCCCCAGCAGTGCTGTGGACAGGGGAGCATTGTGCTCCACGAGGAAAGCAGGGGGGAAGCAGGAGATAGGGAAAGCACCACTTCGGCTGGAGGACAATGCTGGCACGGGAACAGAAGGGACCAGACTGACCACAAAAGCTTTAGGTTACAAAGGCAAACAGTGTTTCTAATCACAGAGGGGGCTCCGAAGGGCTTCCAACAGGAGCAGACTAGATGGGAAAGGCAGCCCTGGCTAGTTTAGGACAGAGTTTGAGCAGAGATATCGTATGATGTAATGCAACTCATGACCCAAGGGCCCTTTTCAGCCCTCTGATGCTAAGAGGAGCCCACATGACAAGGCCGGGGGCTGCGGGCGGCGCGCGCTGGACAGCGCAGCTTTGAAGTGCTTTTGTTTTGTGGCTTTTCCAAAAGCTGCTGGCATTTTCCTGGCTGCCAGCCACCTCCCGGCCTGGAGCACATGTTACAGCACACCCCACCCCAAAGGCTTCACATCTGGAGCCAAGCAGCCCAGATGTGTGCGGGGGGGTTACGTGCTTAATGGGATTTGCATATGGACGGAACAGCGGCAGGGGAGGCTCTGTTTGCACAGAATTCCAGAATCACTTCAGCTGGAAAAGACCTTCAGGATCACAGAGTCCAACCTTTGACTGATCATCACCTTGTCAACCAGCCCAGAGCACTGAGTGCCACGTCCAGTCCTTCCTTGAACAACTGCAGGAATGGTGACTCCACCACCTCCCTGGGCAGCCCCTTCCAATGCTTAACAACCCTTTCCATGAAGAAATTCCTCCTGCTTTGGCTCTGGGGTTTTGTTTACACAAGTTCACAGTGTCACTCCACACCATCCTACCCCCAGCCAGCTCTCCAGCACCCACTCCCACCTGGAGAAGCTGCTTTGCTCTCCTGCCACCACGATGGTCAGGGCTCTGCTGCCGGAGGCACCTCCTAAGGCACAGCTCTGCTGTCTAAGCTGGGATGTCCCACAGCTGCCATGGAATCTGAGATGTCTCTGGTTTCTCCTGCAAGAAGCCCCATGTTCCTGCCTGCTGATGTGCTTCCCACCCACATCTGCCAGATCAGGCCACTCAAATCACAAAGCCACTTCTAACTTTCTTGCTCCTACAGCTCCATTTTGTGCTGTCAGGTGAAATTTCCCTCTTTTTTTTTTTTTAGATCAGCCTCTGTATAAGGAGTGAGCGGAGTTACAGTTACCTGTGATTCTTAATTAAGACACACTCCCCTCCGTCTTGCGGGTCCAAGTTATAGATGTAGAGGTGCCCATCCGACGTCGTCACCAACAGCCGCGGCAGCTTCTGGATCCTGCTGGGAAAAGCATCCTGAGGCCAACAAAGCTCCCACCCAGACACAGCGGCACCCACACCACGTGCCCTGCAGGCAGGGGGGCGAGGCGAGGCTGGCCTGGCACAGGGGACAGGTGTCACACGTACGTGGAGAGGGCACAGATGTTCCTTTGCCCGGAGATGTCCAGGCGGACGGTGGCGAAGGCGCGGTCCTGGCTCATCATGCCCGACACCTGGGCAGGGAGGTAGTTGGTAGCAGCCTGGAACATCTTCCCCATGTAACCACTCCAGGTGGGAGGCTCCTCGGGTCGGCTGGGGGGGTCACAAAGCAGCATCAGTGGGGTTGCCACGATCAGCGGGACAAAACGTCAGGAACGGAGCTGATCTCACATGGGTGAAGGGTTTTTTGGAGCACCTGTACACTGTGCACCAGCCTGGCTGGATACACAGGGAGAAGGCCGGGGACAGTGGCACCCAGAGGGGCCTGGAGAGCCTGACAGCAGGGGTGCAGTGTGTAACTTTCCCAAGGAGTGAGTCCCTCAGGACACAAAGACAGCCTGCAGCTGGTACTGCTTATGGAGAGGACGTGGTGAGGACATGGAGAGCAGACCTTTGAAGCAGAGACAGCCCCGGGGCAGGCAGGTTAAACCAGGCTAATCCCCTCACCTGTCTGTGAGATGCTCCAGTTTAAAGATGTGCACGGTCTCCGTGTTGCTGGAAGCACAGAGGAACTGGGAATCCATGCTGAACACCAGGGAGCTGATGTTCACGTACCTAGAGCCAAGCAAGGGCAGCACTGGTCACTCCGTGGTCATTCATTCACGGGGAACTGCTGAGTTGGGCTCACAGAGAAGTGGATGGGGAGGAAGGACACCCATCCGTGGTGAGGATCACCCTGCCCAGCTGTTACCAAGTCCGTGGGCTCACTGACTAATAATTCCCTAATCCCTTTGCTCAGCAGGACTGGGGGCAGCCTCGAGCTAGTGACAAACAGCCAGAGAGGTGGAAATGTCCTTGCTCGCTGAGCTGCCTGTGGAGGGAACATCTGTGCCAGCCTCATTGCAGCTTCTGATACTGCAGAGAGCAGGGAGGATATCCCAAGTGCTCAGCAGTGGGATACAAACAGCACCTCCTGCACGGGTTCAGCAGGCACAAGGTGTCTGATCATTTTGGGGACTTCATTATTTCATTTAAGAAAAGAAGAAAGGACAGAGTAAGAGCAGTGACTCCTCGCCTGTTCCCTGCTCTGTGACACACTGAAGGGAATCACTGAGCTGGGCACAGCCTGGCACACACAGTGACATTTCGAGCTGATACGTTTGCTCTTGTTTTCCTTCTGCAAAAGATGCCAAAGCCACCAGGACCTGAGGTTGCCCTGTCCCTGTGTTTACATTTCGGCTCTCGGAGCCCTCTGTGTGCTTGTCACCCACAGAAGAATGAACTGACCTTTTCATCCCTCGCCGGAATTCATAGAGCTTTTGCCCCCCAGGAATGGAAAATACACGAATGACTGTGCCCTGCAAAAAATGCAAGTGGAAATATCACACAGGAGCAGGCCAAGGAGCCCAAGCCCTTTCCCTGACACACCCAGGAAACTCAGGATGTGCAAAGGCTTCTCCTGTTTGCCAGCTGGGCTTAACCTGATCCCGATACACTGACCAGTCAGAGCCCTTCCCTGCTGGCTGTGTTCAAGAAGGGGCAGCTCAGAGGTGCTGATGCAGCCCTGGGCAGAGGGAGGGCACTTGCAGCCACACTCACTCACTCACTCACTTTTTCAGAAGCACTGGCCAACTTGGAGCCGGTGGAGTTGAAGGCGAGAGCGGCCAGAGGCCCGTCGTGGGCAGGAATGGTGCAGGCTGTTTTCTGGAGGGCAGAAGGTAACGTGAGTGCACAGGGACACGCTGGACTGCGTGAGGGCAGGGTGTTCCTGCCTCACACCCGATCCAGGCCTGCTGACATGGATTCACGGGATCGTGTTGTGCTGAGGGTGTCCCTTCAACATCCTCAGCAGTTTATCTCTGTCCTGCCTTGAACTCACTCCCCACCTACTGTGGCCACTGTGACTACAGAAAGCTCACCTCAGGGGCGGAGAACCTCAGCTCCCTGCCTCTGCAGATTTTGGGATTGTGCCTGCAGCCTCTCTAAAGCCTGGCACTTCTTTGTGAGGATGAGAGCTGGTTTCCCTGCAACTCTCAGCTGCACAGCAAATCCTGCTGCAGTGACACTGCCCTGATACCTGCAGGGAGCCCAGCCCTCACTGCACCTCTTGCAGCAGCAGCGTTTTCCCCGTGCTCTGCTCCTCCCCTGCTGCAGATCCTCAGCTCCTGCTGCACGCATGGAGCCACCAGCCTTATGTAATCCAGAGCCCTGGCATAAACAGCAGATTATCATCACCCTGCAGCCAGCCAGGGACAGATTTCCTGAAGGGACTTTGGACACTTTGCCCTCTCTTTGACTTTGGGTCCAGCATCCCCTCCAACCTGTGGTGTGGCAAAGCGGCTGCTCCAAGTCCTGCACTGCGCCTGGAGCAGCTCCAACCCTCCCTGAGCCACGCTGGTCACATCAGTCCCATGGGATACGCTGCTGATGTTTCCATAGGAACCCCAGTGTCAGCCTGGCAGTGGCCCTCGGGCTGTGGGGCAGTGGGTCACGTTTCCCTGAATACCCTGTACTGGGAGACGATGTCCTGATCTCAGAGCTGTCTGCTCCGAGCAAGAGGGATACCTCCAGATGTGCCTCCCAGGCAATTCCCTTGCACTGCAGCTCGGTGGAGTGTATTTATTCATCCTTCCCAAGGGCCCCGTTGGCTCTGCTGTGGCTCTGTTTGTTTTCAGCTCCTGCCGGTAACCAAAGGCTGAGCCTCGCACTTACCAAAGTATTTCCGTCGTAAAGCGCGATCTCTCCGCTGGTCGCGCTGCCGGGGTAGGCCAAGTAGGAGTTGGCGTGGTTGATCGAGAGAGCACACAGACCTGGCAGGGCGACAAGGGACACGGCTGGGGCTGCCTGCGGGGGCAGGACGGAACGCAGAGCCCCGGCCACGGCTACGGCCGGGGGTTCGGGCTCTGTCTCACCCTGGCACTGCCCGGCCCCGGCAGCGCGGGGCCGCGGAGCGCTGGGAATGCCTCGGCCGTGGGGACATCTGCTGGTATGCGACAGTACGGCTGCCTGTGCCCCGCCACCCTCCGGGCCCCGCGCACAACGAGCCCACGTCCCCGTGCTTTTTGGCACGTTCTGGGCTTTCCCCTTTCATCGTCTCCCTGGAGAAGGCAGGAAGAAGTGCATGAAATAGCAAAGGACGTGTCGGTCTGAGGGCTGACAGCACTCCTGTCCCGGCACATCTGGACACGTCCAGATGTGTGCAGGGCGTAGGTGCCGGGCTGGACGCTCCGAGGAGCAGCCCAGCGTGGATGCAGCCCCGTTGCAGCCTGGCTGAAGGCAGTGCCATTTCCTTTTGCTCTGAATGGAAAAGGGAAGTGGAGAAAGACAAAGGAAATACGCCAGCTGTGCAGGGAGTTTCCGGCTGACAAGGAACTTGAACGCAGCGAAATTTTAAGCACAGGGGGAATTCTTCCCCATCTGGTTTTGTGCCAACAGGAGCACAAAGGTTCTCAAATGCTCCTTTCAAAGCGAGCAGGAATTACAGGATGAGACAGGGATGGATACGTGTGTGGGTGCATCCATCCACTTTGTCCCCCAGGTGACCTCGGAAAAGAGCATCTCTTCCCGCCTCTCATTTCTGCTGCTGGCTGAGGATCCACCCCAGTGAATCCTGTCACATACGAAACGTGCCTCGCTTGCTTCCTGCGTCACATCCGTGTGCTCGCGGCCCTCCCAAATCCCGCTCCAGGCTTCAGCACGACCTGAGCTTCCTGACCCCGCCGGGGGTCCCACCTCATCCCACGTGCGGAGGAAGCCGCGGGGTTCAGGGCACCGGGGAAGCCTCCAGGGCCCCCAGACAGGACAGCCCCACACGGCACGTACACGGACGTGTGGTGCCGTGCCAGCCCCGTGTCAGGACACGGCCCTGGCCCCGGCCCAGCCGCGGGGAAGGATCGGCTGCAGCTCTCGTTTTAGGTCATTGTTTGTAACTAAACAAAGAGGCCGCAGCGGAGCCAGGAGCTGCAGGATCAGCCAGGGGCCCCAGGGATGCACTCCCCATCCACCCAGAGGGATGTACATCATGGCAGGGATGGCGCACCGGGGAGAGGCACGAGGAGCTGGCAGCAGTGAAGTGCAGGTAATTAAAAGGCAATTAAAGAGGGAGGGATAGGAGGAAGGCAAAGATAGCCCAGAGCCTTTGCTGATGTGATGAGCACCCTGCCTTCTCTGGATGGCGTTCCCCCGGCCCAGGCAGCACGGGGGGACCAGCAGAGCCCTTTCAGAGAGGACCCAGGGAGCGAAACAAAGCGAGCTCTGAGCGGCTGGGGTGAGTCACCCTCTCCCTCTGCTGCTCTGGCCCGGAGAGGCGGGCGGGAAACCAGGCCAGGGGAAAACACAGATGTGAGTGAACTGGGCTGACCTCAGGGACACACAGAACAGGGATCACAGGGGCCACAGGCAGCCTTTGAAGGTGCTCCTCTCCCCTCGACAGCACCCCAGCCATGGTGAGGGTTGGTGCTTGCAGTGGTGGGCTCAGGAGGGAGGAGGGGGACTGGCACTGCTCAGGATGGCACCTCTGGGAGTGCCACGTCACAGGTGGTTTCTTCAAGCAGCATGGAAAAATGTTACTGTGTCTGAGAAGTCCCCAGACCAGGAGGTCCAGGCACATCTGGGGCTTGAGGGGGAGCCACGAGAGATGGTTTCCAAAGCTGCAGTTACTCCTGAGATGTGACCTCACGGCACAAATGTCACCACAAGCACTGTGACCTCCTCAGTGCAAATCCTGCTCCTGACACAAATCACATGAAAAACAACCTTGGACACTGTGGGCATTTTCCTCTTCTGCGTGGAGGAGGCTGGATCAGGAGCCAGGTGCTGGCCAGGAACAGCCAGAGATCTCACTGTGACGGGTCAGTGCGGCTGCAGCACATCCTGGTCCTGTCCATGTTGGTGTTGCCAGCATCAGGGCACACGCTTTAGTGGGGGTGGCACATTTTCCATGTGCTCCTCCATCCCCCAGCACAGACCCCAGTTCCAAACAACTTGCACGAAGAGCAGTGAGCTGCCTTGACCTCCTGGACGTGCTGTCCTCGGGGTCAGGCTTGGGACCAAAGCAGATGGCCCAGGGCCAACTGGGGCACGCGTGGCACTGCCCTTGGCACTCAGCTCATTTCAATGACAGCTGCTGCAGTAAAAGGGCTTTAAAACACTAAGCCCACACGAAGCCTGTGATCCGCAGCATCCCAGTCCTGCCCTGCCTGATTGCTGCTGCTCTTAAACCATGACCTGATCCTCCAGCCCTCTGCAGAACAGCTCCAGGCCGGGCTATCCCTGCCCATCTTCTCACTTCTTGGGCAGGTTTTAAACTTTAATTGTATTTGCACCGTTTAGCATGTTTAGTCCACACAGAGAACCCATCTGTTGAGACCTGAAGTAGGTCAGGGGAGCTGCTGGAAGAGCATCCCTTGAAAGCCCAGAAGCCAAGCGTGAGCACATCAGCAACTTCCCAGCCACCCAGCCATGAAAGGATGCTGCAGCCCGAGCAGGACAGCACAGCAGCACTGCCGTGGGCACCCGGCCAAGCTTCCCTCTCTGCTGCTAAAAATAGCTCCTCTCCCAGTAGCAGGAAAGCAGGATTCACAGGGAGGATCTGTCCTGCAGCCACCTGCCCTGCCCCTCGCGTTTGCAGCCTGTATGGATGAACATCAGGTGGCAGCTCCTGGGAACTCCCTGGGAACAGCAGGGAATCGGTGCAGTGTGTTCTGCCCCGGGCGATCGTCACAGCACTGGTCACTTGACTGACCCCAAGGGGAAGTCAAACCCCAGTGCCCATCTCGGCTCTCCTTGGATGAAGCTGCTCTGGACAGGGCAGGGTTTCTGTCAGCACAGAGCCAGGCCTGACAGAGTTCAAGGAGCATTTGGTCATTACTCTCAGGCACATGGGGGTGGTCCTGTGCACGGCCAGGAGTCGGACTCCATGATCCCTGCGGGTTTCCTCCAACTCAGCTTATTCTGTGAATCTCAGACTCTCCCAGGCCTGGCTGCCTCCATGCATTTCTGGCTCCCCAGTGCTGAATTAGGATACACCAGCCACAGGCTGGTTTGAATTCCAACACGAGTGTTGTGGCTCTCCAAAGCTCCCGAAGTTCTCCCAGGCTCACCTGTTGTGTTTGGAGGCGTATCCAGAATAGTCTTCAAAAGCTTCATGTCCTTAATGTTGTGGATGTAAATGGACTCTTCCAGGCAGACCACCAGCCTCTGCAAGGACACAAGGGACATGCACAGGACCTCAGCAGCACGGGCACAGGGCCTCTGTCTGCTGCTCCCACACCTCCCAAAGCAAACCTCTGCTGTCACACAAACTCAACAGGAATTTCCCACACACTGAAATGTAACAGAAACGTCCTCTCCTCCGCCCCTCCATCCCCTCTCACTGGACAATATCTGGGTTTGTATGACTCTTGTTTTGAGAGTTTTTGCATCTCATCTTGCTTTAGAAAGCAGATAAAACATCGTGACTTCTCTGCTCCTCCAAGAGCTAATCCACCACATCCCCAGGAACAGGAAGAAGCATCAGGGTTACACCCCACCACATGCCATCTATCCCTACCCCAACTTTTCCTTGTAGTTCATAACAAATTGCTTTTCGATCACAAAGACCTGGCAGCAGAGAGGCTGCAATCCTGCTTGTCAGTGTGCCTCCAGATGGGAATACAGGCCCTCTGCCCAGACTTTTTCCTGATTTGGGAGAGAACATGGAGGTGCCGGGTCTCCCACTGCTGCTAAACCTGTTGAGCCCATTAATGTTTCTTTTCCCACTCGGCATCACCAGGGAACACTCTGCTTTCTGTGCCCTGCAGAACTGCGTAAACACAGAGCTGGGAAACCTTTGTTAGGGACAGTCACCTCTGCACCATCTTGGCTGAGGGGCTGGGTATGCCCAAGTTCTTCTACCAAGCTCGTCAGGAACACCCACCCACCCACGAGGAGCTGCCAAGGCATGGGAGGAGAGGCAGAAGGGAAAAGGGAAGCCTGATGCTGTAACCTTAGCACTGGGCCACTCAGCTGGGTGTCACAGCTTGGTCCAGATCCCTCTGTGTCACCACAGAGGCATTTTGCACAGAGGCTTTTTTTGGGACCAGGCTTTGGGTCTGGCTGAAGGGTTGTGCTTTGCGAGTCCAGCAAAGGCACAGCTTCACCTCCCTTAGTGCCAAGTGCCCAGAGGCACTGACAACCTCCCAATAAAAGCCAAAGGCCAGACCCCATCCATCCTGAAGCTGAAGCACCCGAATCCATGTACAGGAAGCCTCCACCTCTTTAGAAATGAGGCCACTTATTTAGTATCTAAATGTGGAGCTTAGTCACCAACTCGAAACACCCACATTAGAAAATCTCTGCCTTGCTCCACCATTACTCTCAGATCAAACTCTTTCCCACTTCTATTCCTGCTAACCACAGCATCTGGGGCTGTGTCAGAGCCATTTTGCGTTTCCAGGAAGACTTTGCCTTCTCTACAGTAACAGCCATCAACTTGCAAGCAGAGGAATATTTATACAGCTGATTTGGGCAAAGCCACCATGCGCCTTCCCAGAATGGGCTGCTCTTGATGTCCAGGTGAAGGGAGGTTTCCAGAGGATGGCAAAGCAGCAGCCAGAGATGCTGGCACCCACAGGGACAAAATCCAGGGAAGTTTGGGAGGTGAAGAGGCAAAGGAGGCCTGGACAAGCTTGGTATGAGCTGGAAAAGGCAGCTTCTCTGCTCCTGCCCTCCATGCAGCCCTGGAGCCCATGTGAGGCTCGGTGGGATGGGTTTTACTCTCACTGTGCACACAAAAGGAGCCTCAGAGAAGGTGCTGGTGCTGTGATTGCTGCCCAGGCTTGAGGCACTGCTAATTGTACAAAATGTTACTGCTCACCAGCTCTTCCTTCAGTTTGAAATGGGTCAGGTCTGATAACTGAGCTGTGTCTGGGGGCTGGAATGGGTTTGGACACAGCCAGAAAAGCATCTCACACCTCTCCAAAGAGCTCAGCAGGGTTTCAGCAGTGAATGAAAACCCAGGAAGCTTCCAGAAGCTTCCCACCCGTCCCACAGCACAGCCTGATTCCCCACTTTGAGACAAATCACAATTTACCTTAACACACTCCAGTTATCATGGAGCTTGGAACAAAGAATTCTCGTAACAACAACCGAGGGACTTGCTTGTTTGCACAATGAGGGCTTTTTCACAGAGAGATCAAATTGAAACATGCACCGTTTGTTTGAGACCTGTGCCTGGTTTACTTGTCACCATTTTCCTGGGTTAATGCCTTGGCTGGGATTTGTCCTTCTGTGAACTTCCCAATGGAGCACAACTTTGTCACAGAAGCAGCCCAGGAAAGAGTTCAAGCGTCACAGCACGTGGAGAATCTTGAATGTAGATTGAAACAACGATTTCAATCTACCCCCATTGCAACAGGGAAGGTTTAGATTGGACTTTAGGAAAAAGTTCTTCATCAAAAGGGTTATTAAGCATTGAACAAGCTGTCCAGGGCAGTGGTGGGGTCACCATCTCTGGAGGGATTTAAAAGCTGTGTGGATGTGGCACCTGGGGACATGGGTTAGTGGTGGCCTTGGCAGTGCTGGGGAGTGGCTGGACTCCATGATCTTTCTGGTCTTTTCCAACCTAAATGACTCCATGATCCTGTGTTTCTAAGCATCTGCAGCAACTTCAAATCTCTCCAGGTGTGTCCGTGGCACATCCAGAGGATGAGCTCAGCCCAGGATTTGAACCCAAGATCATAACCCAGCCAAGAAAGGTGGGAGGCTGTGCATCACCTTCAGCCAGCCCCAGAGCAGCACGTGGGGAGCAGTCTGAACTTATTTTATTCACACTCATCTCCTAGAGCTGCTAAGCAGAACCTCCCAGTTTATTTTTGTACACATACATCTATCTGCAATTCAAAGGAAGTCCCTCTTTTGCCATTTCCACTGTAAGTTTAAGTGAAAAAAATCAATTTAGGACAGATTTAATTGCAGTACAGGAACTCCTGGTCAAAGACAGCTTTACTGGAAGCTCAACCCAGAGAGCCTTACTGCAGGTCTCACTGTTGCTAACTGAGGAGAGGCTGATTATATACAATTACCCAGACTGCTTATTTCTTCATTGTAAAATGTCCTCTGCTTCTTACGGCATATACTTGGAAAATAATTATGGACAAGAACACAAGATGACTTAAAATCCTCCAAAAGAGCCCAGGGCTACATGAGGCTGTGTCAGTTCAGAGAATAGCACTCTGAAAGCCTTATCCTAAGTGGCCTGAGTGGTTTTTGTACCTTTAAAACCAAAACAAGGCTGCTAGCAGTACTTGGGAAGCAGCTTTTTGCCTCATCAATGGCATTCAGGTTACTCCTGGGGTTTTTGCAACCAGCTTTGAAGGTGTCACTTGCAACCAAGATGGCAAAGGTGGGCCTGAAGTCAGGATGTGGAGTCCGAGGGAGGGAGGAAGATGAAAAGGTGTTTTTTTGGCAGAGCTGTGTCCTGAATAAGCAAGAAGGCAGATGACAAAAAGCCTTTGTGTAACTGCCACGAAAACAAGGACTTGGCTTCATCTTCCTGAAGGAAACAGTTGTGGCAGATGATTTCCACAGCCCTCCTGCTCCTGTCAGAGGCCTCTCAAGAGGGGCTGGTAGGAGAGGACAGGCACCCACCCCTCCAGTCCCACTCACAGTCTCCCTGCAAACCTCCCCAGGCGGGTCCCAGCTGGAAAGGCAACAGCAGCAAAGACCCAGAGTGGGATAACTCTGGATAACCCCTTTCCCTGGCTCTCACCTGACGGTTCAGCCGGATGGACAGGATGTTACTGGAATAGCTGTAGTTGCAGATCTCTGTCCCTTTCTTGAAGTGGTAGACATTCATTTGCTGTGGCTTGGCATGACTGACCACAACCACAAGGCTGCTGGAGAACAGACGCTCCACGATGTAAACATCTGGGATTTCATCTGGGCACACAAGGAGAGCAAGGCAGAGCCTTTAGCTGGGCTCAGGGTTGGTTTGATTGCAGCAACAAGGCTCAGCTCAAGAGGGGATGGCTCAGTGTTAAGGTGTTCAGCATCTGCTTTTGTGAAAGATTTCTCATCCCTGGCACAAAGCAATGAGGTCAGAGCAGGAAGCAGACAGAGGTTTGCTGTGTCCTGCAGAGGTGGTGTTTGGGATGACTCCTGCTGTGTTGAGAGGCATCATGCAATGCTCCTGGTGGCCCTGCACCTAAATCAGCAGGGACTGCAATTTCCAGCGTGCCCAGCCCTGAGTGAGGCTCAGTTTGGGCTGGGCTGTGTTGGAGGAACAAGGGCTGCCCTACAACCCTGTGGGACTGCTTGTGCCTCAGCCCCTCACCCTGAGAGTGCCACCAGCAGGGGCCTGTTTCCCTCTGCCTGACCCTGGGAAAGGAGCCTGGACCCTGCTGCAGATGATGCAGCTCTGTCTGGTTGCTGAGGCTCCTGCTACAGCCACTGGAGAGGGATGAGCATATCCCAGCTGGCCAGTGTTATCTGTAGGGCATCAGCTGCAGCACTTCTGGCCTGAACCAGAGTCCCTGCTCCACGAGGGCAGACTTGTTTTGGGCTGTGAAGTGTGTTGTATGCTGCTCTGGGCACAGCTAAGAGCTGCAGGCCTGCTGGGAATGACCTCCTTACGCGGGAAACCTGTTAAAAACATCTTGCTTGTAAACACCACATTGGATTGAAAGCCTGGGAGTTATCCAGCAGCTGTGCTGGAAGCCTGGGAGTGAAAAGAAGCTGACTTTAGTCAAGGTGAAGGGCTCCCCCAGGTTTGAAGCCCTGCTGGTCAATATTCCTCCCCAGTGAAACAGGACACTTACTGCTTTCATGGACCTGGTCCAGTTGCTCCACAGAACTTAAGGAGAAAAGTCTGTATCCAGTTGTGGTTCCAATTGCCAGGGAGCTGCAAAGACAAAGCAAAAACCTGCTAGTTCAGATCTTCAGGCCTCCAGGTGATAGCAGAAGTCCCTGCAGGGATGGTGTACTGCTTTTGACTGGGATGGTCTTTTTTTTTCTTCATATTAGCTTGTGTGGGGCTGTGTTTTGGATTTGTGCTGAACAGTGTTGATAACAAGGGAATGTTTTTGTTATTGCTGAGCTGTGCTTGCACAGAGTCAAGACTTTTTCTGCTCCTCACCACACCAACGAGGAGGCTGGGGGTGCACAAGGAGCTGGGAGAAGGGACACAGTCAGGACAGCTGACCCCAGCTGACCCCTGGGACATCCCAGAGCATAAAGTGTCAGGCTCAGTGTATTAAGGTGGGGGGAAAAAGGAAGTGGGAATATTTGGAGTGAGGCTTTTGTCCCCCTGTTATGTGTGATGCAGCCCTGCTGTCCTGGGGATGGCTGAGCCCACGCCTGCTGTGGGAAGTGGGGAATGAATTCCTTGATTTTGCTTTGCTGGCATGTGTGGCTTTTGCTTTAATTATTAAACTGTCTTTATCTCAGCCCATAAATTTTCTCACTTTGAAACTTTTCTCTCCACTCCCCTGGGAGCGATGAACTGGCTGGGGTTAATCCCTGACACAAGGTAGTTCCTGGCACAGCTGTCTGTGAAGGCACAACTTCAGTTTCCACTCTCAACCTAAATCACATAAAGTAACAAACCCAAGAATCCGGTGTTCCATCTGAGCCTCTTGCAGCCTACAGAAGGCAAGTATCCCTCTGAGACAGCAAACTCATCCATCCCTATGGTCCTGTGGCTGCTGGAGGAACAAACCAGTACAGATCTACCTGGGAGGATGCAGACAAGACCTTTGGGACACAAAAGGGGTCGTTTCCTAAGCCAGGGGCTGATCTACCTCTATTGACACAGTGACTTGGCTGTGGAAGCTTTGCTCTCGCTGTTAAGGGCAGTGGGCAGAGTCTTATCAAGTGCTGTCTCTGCTCAGTTCCAGATGTAGTAGGCAGAGTAGGCAGCAACATCTTGGTCTTAAACCAGCAGCCAGCCCATAATAGTAAGGCACAGCGTTTGTGCTGGTGGCAGTGACCAGCAGGTTCACGTCAGCAGCCCATCGACATCCCTCAAAGCACCCTTTGTTTGGACACACTACTGCAAAGCAGGGCTGCAAAGGAAACGGTATTTCCAGATGTGAGGCTGGTATCTCTGACCCGTATCTCGTTCCCCACGATCTGGGCCGATCCTGGCTCTGGGCTATGGCTGCCACATCCGCGTGTGGCTCCGGGAGGTTTGCAGTCCTGCTTGGAAACGGTTCTTAAGTGAAGCAGGTAAACCACAGGTTAGCAGCGGTGTGGGCTGGAGAGGCTCCAAGGAAGCCCTGGGCTGTCCCGGGGTGGGGCCGTGCTCTGGCACCCGCTGCTCACCAAGAGCCTCCGGGGGGCTTTCGGTGGCCCTGGGCAACGCTGTCACCTCCCGAGTGGCCACACAGAGCTCAGCAGACAGAGCCCTGGGAGGACGCCGCTGCTCCTACCATCCCAAAACGCTTCCCGAACTGCGCGGGGGAGCAAAACGCGGCGATGCCTCTGAATTTGGACTCGCGGACACCCAACCGGGGCCTTGGCCGGTGTTCACCGACAGCGGGGTGTCCCCAGAGAGGCGGGCGGGGCCGGGGCCGCTCGGTTTGGGATGGAGCGCCTCGACCACGGCCCGCGTGTGTACGGGGGGTTCCACGGGGGTCATCCCTGTCGGGACCTGCCGCGCCACGGGGGCGATGGGACCCGCCCCGCCCCGGGCCGCGGGGCCGGACCAACCCCGCCCGGCGCGGCGCGGCCCTGCTGCCGTCGCCCC
>WBMZ01016320.1:0-16493 GCA_013400975.1 Atrichornis clamosus
AGGCTCAAACCAAAACACTCACCTATCAAAAAAGGCTCGCAAAACAGAAAAGTTGGTATCAGCAGTTCCGGTTCACAATGTTTTACAGATTTCCCAGGGTGAAAAAGGGGCATTCCCCAAACCATTCTACTTGAATTAGCCAATGAACTGCTTCTTGTTCACAGACAGAAAAAAAAAGGAGAAGAAAGGACATATTTCCTCATATAAGGAAAGCTCTTAGTGGGGCACAAATTCAAATTTTTTAATAGCAGCACAATAGGATGTGGCAGAACTGCCCTTGTAGTCATGTTGAATTCTATCATCATTTAAAGGAACTTGCGGCCTCCATGCCCCAACAATAGTTCTATATATATGGTATAAATATATATGATATAAATATATTGTTATATATATATATGTTTTTAAACAAATCATATTTTTTCCATTCCAAGTGCTGCCTGGAATGGGATGCCTTCAAGGAAACAATGTGTGAGTCATTCTCAAGAGACATGCGATTGAGGCACCTCCTTTGGAACAAAATCATGTACATCCATCTAAAATATCCAATTATAAACAGTATTATGTTACTCACATAATTGCCCAACGGCCTTAGAAGCAATCTCGTTTTTTATGACAGTAGGAGTTGATGTTGAGTTATTGATGTTAAAAGTTAGAATAACATCACATGGAGATTAAAATGCCATTTCAGTGATAGTTTATTCTGCATTATATTCAGAAGTATTAGCCTGTGATCATTCAAAACTCATAAAATTTTTACTCCTTGTTAAACACTTATTTGAATGTCTGAATGTAAAAGATACTTTCTGGGGGTTAATGTGGGAACCTCAGGGCAGATGAAGAGCTCGCTGTGGATTTGCTGTGTAAGATAACACAAACTTGTGTGGACTGTTCTTTTTTAACGTGTACCATTCTGTATTATGAACATAGTATTATAAAATAGATTTTCACAAATTCTCAGCAATACATGGGTTTAATACTGGCTGTATTTCTCAACCCCTTGGCTCTAGTTTTCAGTTCTCCCATTCTGAGAGGTATGAGAGAACTACTGCAAGGAGAGAAAGGTTTGAGAAGAGGTAAGTATATTCTAGAGCCTGTTTGTTGCAGTTGTGGGATAAAGAGTGTCACAAAATAGAAACAAAGGATACCCCTTATTCAGAAGGAGAAAAAGAATTTTGTGTGACCTGATGGATCAATTGCAGGACTATGGAATCCATACATGCAGTCAGCAGGCCCCTGTTCGGTGGTAACACTTTCTGGTTATTGCTGTTATTCCACCCTACTACTAGAAGAGGTCCTGTTGGTCTCATCATTCCTGGGATAGCATGCGTGTGCCATATGGAGCTAGCACAAGAGTAAATGATAAGCTGGACATCATCTACTGTCCCAGGAATTGACAGGACCCAGGGTGATTAAGAGCTGCAGAAGGAAACCCACAAAACACTGGTTAATTAGCAAAGTAAAGGCACTACACAGGCAAGTTCTGTCATTTTGACATTAACTTGAAGAAAATGAAATACCTAGCCCCTCCAACTTTTCTCTCTCCAGTCACTCATCAGGTTGAGTTTTTTGGAGGTTTTCTATAGCACAGAGCTGGGGGACCTTGAGACCCTGGGAGTAGCCTGAGTTCTGACTCCTTAAGGAGTAGTGATTGTTGGTGTTAGTAATGCTTGTGCTATTGGGAGTAACGAGCTTTGAGAAATCATCTTAGAATGACACTGATGTATTTGTCATGTTCATTTGACTGCACATTTGTTTTGTGGGTAGGAGGAAGCTGCATTTGAAAGAAACAATGGTGATTAAAAGAAGCTGTTCTGCAGTCAGTTGCTTTCTGGAGCAATCACAAGGGTGGCTGGATTGCTGTCTTTCACTGAGTCCTCCAGTGACAGTGGTACCTCTGTATTTCCATACCTGTAATATTTTATGCCTTTCCTTTTTCGTGTTCTTGCTCTTGAATTCTCTTGGACCTCTTAACTACCCCTATTCAGCAACTCTACTGCTGTAATTTTCCCTTCCTTTTGCCCGAACTCTCACAGCTTTTGGCTACAACCTCACAATTCTCTCGGAAGTACGATCTAAGGTTATGCAGCTGGGCCGTGCTGGACCTGATCCTTGGCACAGACAGCTGAAGCCCTAGGGGCTGACAGAGGAGGTGACCAAGAGAGCATTGAAAGATACACTAGATAGGAGATTACAAGATGCAGTAATCTGTCTGAATCCAAGCTCAGATGGTGCCAACTGAGTACATATTGCAGGGATGATGGGAATGGTATTGCTGCTTTCAGTCGTGTACTCAGATGGTGCCAACTGAGTACATATTGCAGGGATGATGGGAATGGTATTGCTGCTTTCAGTCGTGTATCGTATTATCCCTTTAGAAAACAATCTGAAATTCAAAGAAATTAATAAAACTCTTTATGAGTATGTAAAAGTGAGACAGTCCCTGATACACACTGACCCACGATATCTCCCTTTTTCAGTTGTGGCAATGTGTTAGTGTCTCCCCAATAACACACATGCTACTGGAATATAATAGAGGCTTTACTGGTTTCCACTGGGCAGTGAGCAGGACTATGACACAATCACTGACCCAGTTTTATCTGAAACAAACAACCCTTCTCTCTCCTCCCTGCAAACAATAAGATTGTTAGATCCAAGGCCAAATTCATGTTGTTGTGAACAGCTGCAAATCCACTGACGTCAGCAGAGCTGTAACCACTTAATAAAACAGAAAGTCCAGCTCACGGTGGTTTTTTGGATGAATTTCAGTGGAACAATGGCATCTATCTATCTAAAATTCTCCTCAGTTTTTCTTTAGATTGAATATGTTTTTTCCTTTCCTGTGTAGTGCTGGCAGCTGCCTGTGCCATGTAAGTGAGTCTTGCAGCTCTTTATACAGCAGATTAGAGGCTGGCTGGATGAACTAGCTGCATTTTGGAAAAGCAGGAGATTGTAAGAGGAGAAATAAAACTTTTTATCTCAAGGGCCAAATAAACATGATATCCCACAATGCAGGAACTATGGAGCATAGCAGAGAGGTGCAGGCCCTGCATGGCCAGCAAGAAGCATGACTATAATGTTCAAAGGGCTGCTCAAAATAGTCTTAAATTTACAAGTTGCAGTCACTATGGCTTGATCTTGCAAAGTGTCTAGAAACATTAGTCCCATTGACCTTGAGTTACACAGATCTAGGCTGAAGCAGAGAACCAGCATTGCAGAAGTTTGAGCTTCAGAGCAGTCACTGCTGATTGCAAGGACTTAGTTTTTTTCTGTTTTCCTGAGAAGGAAAACTCCACATGATAATGGAGAAAATGCTGGGAAGGCATAATGATCTCCACTGGCTTCAGTGCCAGCTTCCAGACCAACACTGGTGTGCCTGGAGCAAGTGGTGGAGCAAGTTCTTTGACCTTTGATACAAGAAATTACTTCCGATAGACTATGTTTACATTAGATTAGATTGTGCTGATCCCGTTCCCTAATCAGGGCAGCTGCATGGGAGTTGCACTCCAGTTCTTCTCATTGAAGCTGTGTCTTTTTCAGGAGTTTGTATTCTCAGTGCTGAAATGAAAGATAAGTAAACAGGACCTTTCAAGGGAAACAAAAACATGGCTTCTTTTAATTTAGTCAAAATTAGTTTCTGTATGAACATTTGTATAAGTAAGAAACTCTGATAGTGCAAGAATGCTCACAGTTCTAATCTTCATTTAAATTATACCATGAAGTATTTACAGGTTTACAGACTTTCAGAGGCTGGCGTGCATAATACAACCTCAGCAATTAGGGTCTATTGATGGTGTTCTTTGTGCAGAGTCACATTTAGGCTGACCTTTGATCTAAGCAGTGTGAATGGCAGTGGTTTGGAATGCTTACAATGGGTTACTGAAAAAACCGAGAGGATGTAATAAAATTATTAGCACTAAGGTGCAACTATGTGGTGAAAGATACAGATCTGAATCACCGAGGGAAAACGCTTTATGTACAGGATGGATTCTGAGTGTCCCATCTTCATCTTACTTAGCCTGAGGCTGTGGGAAGAGCAAACAAAGAACATATAATTGTTCCCACACAAGAACCGACAAGCCTACGTTGAAAAGATAATGAGTGAAACTAGCAGGATTCAGGGACATTGCACTGCAGTCTCCAAGGAGAAACAAACTTTAGTCTGAGACCTTGAATATAAAAAGGAGTTGAAAGACTTATAAACCCTTCTTGAAGACACAAGAGGGGAAGATCACCTTTCAGAAATTCCCTTTGGAGACAAACTGAAGGAGAGAGATTGCAAAGAGAATTTAAATATATCTGGCTGTTGAGAGATGTTAGTTGTTTAGATTAAATAAGTAAGTTTTAAATAGAATGAAGTAAGTTTTAAATAGAATGAGTCACTTAGAGTTATAATATTGCGTGATTTACTATGCTGTTTGCTTAGCTTTACTTTCTTAGCCTGAGTAACTGGGTTTGCTGAAACCTTAGGCCATGAGCTATGAAATTTCACTGACATCTATGCTTTTGGCTGGAACAAAATTCATTTTCTTACTAATTTTCCTTGTAGCTAGTACAGCGCTGTGTTTTGTATTCAGTACGAGAATAATATTGATAACACACTGATGTTTTAGTTGTTGCTAAGTAATGTTTTTCCTAAGTCTAGAACGTTTTAGTTTCCCATGCTCTACCGGTGAGCAGGTGTAAAAGAAGAACAAACCAGAAGATAAAAATGGTACAGTTGGCAGCAGAAGATGCTACTCGACAACATAAGAACAGTTAATGGCCTGCTGGTGTGGAGATGAAGAAAGAATCCCATAAGCTGTTAGAAGACCCCACACCACAAATCACCATTGAACTGAAAAGTCATGTGCAGAGCACATGAGGCATGGGTGCATAAATCATAGGGGTATAATTGCCCAGGGATGCCTTTGTTTGCAGTCCCTCTCCAGAGACCCACAAATCACGCTGACTCTGCTGCTGCACCACTCTATTAAATTATTTATTTTTATAAAATCCGAAGCCTGAGACTCTGCTGCCAGAAACCTAGGGCTGAGCCTGAAGGAGGAGGAAATGCGCCCAAGAATGAAGGTGTGTGTGTGAGCAAGGAGTCAAAAGGAATCATCCATTGGCTCACTGGAGCTGCCCTCTGTAAAGGAACTCCAGTCCTATAAGCTAAAGTCTTGGGTCATGTGTGTGCAACTTCTTGAATGGTGTGAGAATGCTCAGGCAGTGTCTTCTCCCTTAGCACAGCCTTCCTGGGCCAGGAGGATGGCAAGCCTGCCAGCTGCACATGAGGACAGTTTCATGGTTTTTGAGATATCTTTATCTTTCACATGCAAGTAAGGGATAATAGGATTTATGCTGGCCATTCATCACCTCTGTCATTGACACCGGAGAAAACAGAGGTGCAGTTATGTGTGAAGGACTAGGGGAGTCATAACTAATAGTCTAGAAAGTGCAGACAGGACCCCAGCAGGAAGCAGAAGCATCATGATATTTCATCACACACACAAAAGATGATAGCTAGAGGCTTAGAATGTGGGAAGAAACCTGCTCAGACTGGAGTCAGAGATATTTTTTAAGTATAGCAATGCTAATAAACAACATTCCCACATTAAAAAAAAAACCAACAGAAAAACCTAAGTTCTCCCCTTCATGTCTTTTTCCTACTCCATATTTTACCTTTTTCTGTCTTCTCCTTTTTGATATGTATAATCCCCCTAAGGGTAGTATTTTATGGATAGGGTGTTAGATAGTTGCATGTACTAGTAGTTCTTGTAACTATTACTCCAGCTATGTGCATGATATCTTTCAAAGAAAAGGCACTAGTGTTTCCTAGAAGTGTGATTTAACTTCATTGTTGGTTGAGTTGTTTGAAGAAACCTTTTGTAAAATCCTTTTGAAGCATCTTCTTTTCTTTTGAATAGAGGTATATTATATACTGGAGGTGTGCTGGGGTTTTTTTCAGCTTGTGACTAGTACCTTTCAGAATGTTCCTAAGCTGCCAGGCATTGACAGCACGTTCCCAGCCTGCCAACCCTAATACCTTGGGCAGTAGATGGCTGCTTTTAGCAGCAATCATCTGCTGCCAAGTTACTTTTCCAATGCTCTTCTGATTTCTAGACAACTTGAAATCCAGGACAGGCGTGCTCAGGAAGTTTGACAAAGGGCACATTAGGACTCCTACCCATTTGTAGACCAAGCAACTTCTCTGCACATGTCATACGTGGTGCTCTTCCTTGCTGGCCTCCTGGCTGCAGACTTTGCTTCTTCCCAGTTTGTCCTGCATTATCTCACTTTGATGTCAGCACCAAGATCTAATTTTGCAGTTTGAAGCCTTCAGTGCCCCTTTGCGTGTTGCCAAGTTTAAGAGCCAGGGCCTTGCTGTCAAAGCCCCCTGTGATACCCACTCTAGTCTCATTTTCTCTCCTCTTGCTTTCCACAGAAACTATTCCTTTGTTATTCTTCTGTCTGAACCTCTCGCTATTATTACAGTGAATTTTCTTCATGTGGAAAAAAATTCTGACTTTGTATATTGTGATTTTTCTGAAGAATTCCTTAATTTCAGACTACTGGCTCATCTGCAGACACCTGTTACTGTTTCTCTTCCTGCACAATAAGGAAGTGGGAGCCCCAGGAGGTAAACAACCTTCTTTAGTTAATTAAAGCCCTCTTTTGTTAGTTTTTTACAGTGAATCTGTGTTTGTGCTGTGTGAGGTTGCCAGTTTATTTAACCAGGAATAGGTTTGTTTGCTTTGGTTTCATGGAAAAATCTGGCCTGGTGTGTGCACTTTTCCCCTGAGAAATTCCATTATAAACTTACTAAGGAGCAACGGCCAGAATCCACTTGCACCCTCTTCATCCCACACAGAGACTGAGCCTGCAGATACCACCTGATATCACACAGCTTTTGCTGCACATCATTATTCTCTGCTCCCATCCATCGAAAAGGAACAGAATAGCTTGGACAAGAGGACAGTAGAATGACTTGGCACATGCCATCCCTCATGCAGATGGTGGCCAAGGTGCAGCCATAGTCTAGCAGAGGTGAATGGGCTTAAAGGAAAACGAGTGTACTTCCCTGCAAAATTTTATTTTGAGAAAACATCGTGAATGGTTAGTGACTTCAGTTTCATTTAAACAAATTGCAGAAACTCATTTCCAGCAAAAGAAGTTAGATGTGATGCTTCAGAAAACATATTAATTCTCAATTCTCCTTTTAAGTTATTATGAAGATCTCTTTGCATTTGCAAATATGAAGTGAAAATGTAGCAAGAATATACACCTTTTTTTCATGCCAACATCTGTTATTTTTATTATGGAGAAAATTGAAAACCTCATGTGTAAAGCATTGCATATATTTTCTTTTTAATTTATACTATTTTGCGTAACTGATTTCTAATATCTCCTTTGTTTTAACAAACCTGTGTTTCAGATTAGCATATTTTTGGCAGATTAGCCAAAATAATAGATATTGTTGTACAGTTAATGCTTATTTGAATATTTCAAGAGATATTTAACAAGTTTCTTTTCATATAATAATTTAAAATTATCTGGATGGGCCTTTTTTTTACACAGACGAGGTTTGAATCGTTTCTTCTAATCCTTTTTTATCGTGTGTATCTTGAGGGAGTTGCAATTTAAAATGTCTGGAATACTAACAGTGTCGTGTTGCTTTTCACACGTTTCAGTACTGTAGTAGTTCTCAGTGTGTGAAATTACACCAACCCCGCTGATGTTGGAAGCCTTAATACTTGGACAGCGAAATCCACGTTCAACCCTATCCCCTCCAGTAGATGTCATCGTGGCAATGGAGAACACTGCTGGGGATACTGGGGATGAGATCTCCTTTGCTAAGGCAAGAAGAAAGCTTTGCTGTAATAGACTTTGTTTCTGTCAAAACAAGGTAATTCTCTCAACACTGTGCATTTACGGAGAGCTTTTGCTAGTAAAACACAGCCACCAGTCAGGTCATATAGGACCGTGGCCCATGGCAGTGGTGTCTATATGCTCTGAAGATGGACATAAGTATAGATGTATATGGGCAGAAATGCACAAGCAATACTCAGTTTGTCAACTGTTTGATTTTGGGGTTTTTTCTCCTCAACTATACAGGTTTTTTTGTATGACACCCCTCGCTCAAAGCCATCCCATCCCTTCTGTTCTACTTCCCCCCTGCCCACCCTAATCCTCTTCAGAAATAATTTATCCAAAGGAAAACCGAATCCTCCTCCTTCATTTTTACCAAGAATTAATGTCTCCACACCCATCAGCACCTCAGCTGCTGGACATCCAGTCAGTTCTAAGGTTCATAGCTGCCTGAGCGGGTTGCTGAGCAGCGACTAAATCCACAACCCCGTATTATTACTAGGTATAATTTTAATCTCTCAAATAGAGAACAAATCCCCAGAAAAGTCAAGAGACAAGTCAGTCACTGGCAGTTTTATATGCACAAGGGCTGCAAGGTTGCCACATACACATCTATATAATTTGAAAAACATACTGAAAACATACAGAATTATTGAAAATACATTTAGCTATTGTTCAATAGCTGATCTGAGTTTCTCAGAAAGATCATGAAGTTCAGAATTAGAAAAAAAAATCCGACACCTTTCCCCACTTCATAAGTCCCAAAAATTGTGATTGAATATGTGATACGTATCTAGTGAGTGTTGTCCCTTTTTAATTTTAGCCAGTGCTGCGTCTGTGTTCTTCGTGACAGACTGACAATATGTAAGATGTCGTCAGATAAAACAGAGCACAAGCTGAGCTGAGTGAAGCAAGCTGCTGAGCTGAAATGTGACTTTCTAAAAATCAACGGGGTGCATCTATACCAAATAATAAGTACATAATTTGAATGTTCTCTTTTGTCTGGATAATAGCCCTATGAATAATAAATTGTTTTGGTTTTTTTTTTAATGGAAGGCTTTGGGGAAGCAGATAGCAAGACTACAGAGCACTAATGGCCTGATTAACTTAAGAGTCTGCTTCTCCTCCTTGGTCCAGTCTTTGAGACTCAAGCAAGTCTCTGTGACCAACATAAATTCTAGGGGAAATGGCCAGATAATTAGAACAAATTTGTGACCTCTCACACTAAGAGGAAAGCAATTCTTATTGGCAAGAT
Organism: Atrichornis clamosus; assembly: GCA_013400975.1. NCBI lineage: Eukaryota > Metazoa > Chordata > Aves > Passeriformes > Menuridae > Atrichornis > Atrichornis clamosus. The sequence goes on from WBMZ01016320.1 coordinate 9,104, forward strand.
TTTTCTCATTGTTCACATTCTTAAAAAAAAATGTTGGCCGGAATTTTGTCCTTGACCAAGTGGAAAGGCTCTCTGCTGGCAGGAAAACAACATATTTAATAAAAACAAAGCAGCTGATGCTTTTGACAGAACAAGAACAGACATCTGTCTGGCTGTTTTGTGTAAGCAAAAATAGCAGAGAAGCCCCATAAAATTCTATTAAAATAACTGGGGTAATGAAAGGGATGCAAAGAGTGCACTTGTTTCTAAGTGATCATCTTATCTGGGCACTGTCAAAGAACCTGGAAAAAAAAGCATGTCTTTTATCTTCAGGAAATGTAGGGTGTTTTATTATCGAAGTTAACAATGAAAGCAAACTGTAAAAAAAACCCTACAGTAACATTCTAAGAACTCTGAAGATGTAGCTATCAACTATAAAAGTAGGAGAAAAACCTAGCTATAATCTATCAGGAAAGGTAACAAAGCTTTGGATTTTGCTTCAAATATGTGAATTTTTTGTTACATATATTGACCTATTTAAGAATACTTATGTTCTCATTAACAGTGTTCCCATATTTATTCTAAAAGCACTTCATAGCATGGTCATTTAATTTCACTTAAGTCTTAAAATATTCAGTCTGTAACTCATTGCATTGAGAGGAGAAAATAAGCATAGTAGATAAAAGCCCAGAAGCTCAGAAAGGTAATCATGAAGACGTCACTCAGTTCTCTCTGTATCTGTCTTAAAGCAGGGTTCAATGTGCCTAAACTGTTAAAAACCTGATCTGATGGTAATCCCACATTTTTCTCCAGTGATCTGCAGTTGCAGTGCTATCAGGACAGTTAGAGCAGGCCTATAAGAAATACGGGGACAAACTTTTTAGTGGGACCCATAGCAATAGGACAAAGCATAATGGTTTTACAGTGAAAGAGCATGATTGAGACTAGATATAAGGCAGATATTTGATAATGAGGGTGATGAAGCACTGGAACAACCTGCCCAGAGAGGCAGTGGATGCCCCATCCCTGGAAACATTCAAGGTCAGTTTGGACGGGGCTCTGAGCAACCTGATCTAGTTGAAGATGCTCTTGCTCATTGTAGGGGATTGAACTAGATGACCTTTAAAGGTCCTGTCCAACCCAAACTATTCTATGATTTCCTAATGCCATCCTTCTGTCTCCCTTGCAGCTCAGCCTCGTAATTTGCCAACCTATTTGCTTTAAAATAAACATTATCCTCTTTCCGGATTATGAAACTTAGTAATGTAGCTGAAGCCTTAAATTTTCCTGGGGGAATTGCTTGAAATGTGGAGCCCTCAAGCCAATGCTAGTTCTTGTACACTGGAAGAGCTACAGCTGAGGGTAGGATGGGGCCGTGGTAGTGGAGTTGGGTCAGACCAAAAAGATGTTTCTGTACAGACACACTGATGCTGCTTTTCAGGGCTGCTTCCACGTGTTCTGTATGGAGCCAACCACAGTACATGTGCTGAGGGCTTCCTGGCACAGGCTGGGTGTCAGGGTGTCCAGGCTGCTTCTCTGCACTAGCAGAGGACATGTGAATTTTGTAGGCTTGGCTCTAGCACTCTATTTTTGGGGATAATGGGGTTACATCAGAAGGGAGAGCTTCCATCATAAAAATGTGTGCATGTGCTTCTAGCTCTTGGGATTCAAAGACAAAGCTGACAAGCGTGACCCAAGAGTAAGCAGTAAGGAAATGTCAGCTGGTAGCTCTGAGCCCAGCCACAGCTCCTTCATGTGCTCACCACACTCCGCGAGAGGAAGTGGTGAGCGCAGCCGGGCAGCCTCGCACACACCCAGCATCGCCCCGGCTGCTGAGCCCTCTGCTCTGGCCCCGGGCACTGCCCCGGGGGGACCGGGCTTCTCCCGGGGAACTCTCAGGCCCCTTGGGTGGGACACAGCTTGGCTTGCTCATTGGGAGACATCCCATGACTATTCTTTTCTCATGAAAAGAATATGCAGCTCTTGGGCTGGCCAGAGTGTCTGACAGCCCTTGTAAACGGAGCTGTTAATTTTCTCTAGTCCAGCAGCAAGACAATAAATACACACACTCTGTCAACATGCCCAGGCACACGTGGGGCAGGAGAGGAATTTTCTGTGGGAGTAACAATTCACAAGCATCTGTAGAACCGTGAAAAGTTAAAAATCATTGGAATGCCATGCAGTATTTCCTCCCATCTTTCTCACTTTCACAGGATCCCCACCAGCCTTCCCTGTTCCTCCTTGTTCAGAGAGCAAGGAGGAGCCCCCTTCCAGGCACTACAAACGGTTGTGGTTAGGGAGACGAAACCCAGATCACCTGTGATAATTAAAATGTGATACTTTAATGCTAAGGCAGGGATGTGGCATAGAAGGCCTGTGGGTAGCAGCTTTCCTTTGGTACTTTGCTGAGCAGGAAGGACGCTAGTGCTGCGAGGGGAGTGTGCCACAGGACTAACAGGAGATGCTCTGCTGTAGTGGGTCCTTATCTTCTTCTTCTAGCTTCCCCCTTCCAAATACAGCCTCTCCTGCTGTCCATTCTGTCACGATGCTGTGTGTTTGACTGTACTTCTCATAAAAGCAATCTCTTCCCCTCCCTACCTTGAGGACTCACTTCTAGGATTTTGGACTATGCAGGCTTTGAAGCAATGCTGGTGTCATTCCACTCAAACAATTAACCTTGTGAACTGCCATGCTTGCAAACTTATGCATGTGCTTTTCACTTCTGCTTTTAAGGTGTGAGGAAAAAATAGTGATGGATTTCCTAGCTCTCGTGTAGTAAGGATAGTTTATGTATTACTTACGTTTATGATGATTTGGTTGCTATGATTTTTTAATCTTGCCTTATGTTAGTGGTACAGAAACAAAAAGCTTCTTCTGTTATCAAATCCTTATAGTAGATTCCCCTTAAAATTTAATCAAAATCAGAAGCTATTTTCTTGTATTTTCAAGTACTGTAAACATCATTCCTTAGCCCAAAATATTGGTATGGAACATACTGTTGAGATAACTGGCCTTCAACAGCAATTCAGACTCAGTTTTAAATTTGAGTTATGTGAATTTAAACTTTTGGGAAGCCTTTGCATAGTACAATAAATAAACTATTTTGTTTTTAATTCTACTGCAGTGTTTTTGTAATAAATATTTCTTTGCAATATTAGCAAAAAAGTGGAAGATAAAAGCTATCTTTGTTTAGAATAAATAAAACATCATAAATTATGAAGTAAAGGATAATTCTTTATAGTTCTATCCTAATGTATGATTTTTTTTTTAATTTGACGTTTCAGTAAAAGGACTTTATTCAATCAATTGACCAACAAAATGCTTATAAAATCCTTCCTTCTTGAACAGTTTCCTTTAAAATGTCTTGCAATAATATGACAAATCTGAGACTGTGAGATATTCAGTGTTTCAGAGTCAAACAGATGTTAGTTAGGGATTTGTCACTTTCTGGGAAGATCTGGTAAAGAGCTTTCTGTTAGAGCAATTTTCTGTCAAAACAGGGATTTGATAAAATGTAACTTTTTGTAGGAAGATATTGATTTATTTTATGTTCACAAGAGGAAGCTATCAAAATATTTTATTTATGGTTGAAACTCATAAGTCAAAACTGAACATCTGACACTGTCAAAATATCATAGTCAGTTTTTTCAGAGGTCCCAAAATAAAAATTGCAGAATTTGTGGGTTTTTTTGCAGAAAGTGCTGTCATCTTATTTCTATTAGAAAGGAAATTTCAGAATATCTGGGCTTTTTTCTAGGTCAGCATGATTTTCTTACTTTTTTTCCCCCTGACATTTACATGCTTTGGTTACTGAAACTGTTTTCATGGAGAATGTCAGACCAAGAGTCCCCAGAGCCTTCCACATTAGATACAAAGCTCTTGGACCTCTGCTGATTTGAAGGACGGCTTATGCTTCCTCTCAATTAGGGGAGTTCATCAAAGGCTCTGTAGGAGAGCAATGTGAGTTCTGGGCATCTTTGAAAATGTTGGCTGAATTTCCGACCAAGAGTACAGACTGCTCGTAATTCTGCGGCGAGTGTTGCTCCGTCCTGATCAAGGCAGAAGGGCCGCTCCCCAGTGGTGCCACCGTCCAGGTAGGAGCATGTGCAGTCGCTGTGGTCACAGCCAGCCTGGCCTAGGCTGGCACTGGGACAGAGAAACAAGGAGTCGTCCCTTCTGGAATTCTGTCTCTCTCCCTAAACATGCCCTGCTTGGTGTCTCATAGGCTACGGATTTGGTATGAGATCAGATGGCTGGAAATAACTGCTATTTTTTTCCCGTGGTCCAGATGTATTATCTTTTAAAAATGGTCTGTGTGTTGAATTGAGCTTTAAGAACGTGGTCATATGACAGAGATTAAGGTTGTTAAGTATTTATTTATCAAGGATTTCTATTTTTAAAGAAGCTTACAACTCCATTATATATCTAAATATAAGAACTTGTAATGAATAGGCAGAGATTGAAAATTATGAAGCAGGCAGAAGTTCTAGGTTCCAAATTATGTTTCTGAGAAATTAGAATGTTTTATGAAATCTGAAGAGATCTTCTTTCTGAAAATACTGTTTGTGAAACAGCACTGAGCAGTCCTGACTGCTGTGAAAGTAGAACAAAAGTTGTGACTCTTTGTAGCCCTTCTCTGAGAGGGCATGTTGAAAAGGATTGCTAATGGCAAAAAACCCCCTGCCATAAACACAAGACTAAAATGCAGGAAGTGATATGTGCATCTCAGCACAGAAATCTAAATACATTAAAATGAAAATTTATTGCGTCAATTTTTTTGCATTTAGAATATTTAAGGCTAGTGTGCTAAGAATGCCTGAAACACTAAAATAATTTAGGAGTTAAAAAAATAAAATCTGTGGAAGTAATATAAGCTGAACTACTTTCTTTTGATAATGTGACCTGACATTGAAGAACAGTTATCTTCTGCATGAGAATAATTTGCCTGCCTTTTGTTTTCAGAGATTCATTACTTTTGGTTATCATTAGAGTCATAACACATTAGTAACAGTAAAATTAATAACTAATTACAGAATGATCTCAATACCTCTCTTTGCAATTATCAGGGTAACTTAGTATCTCACAAGCCACATCTGTACCCAGTCTCCCTCCTGACACTGGGTGTGAGCATGCAGGCTAATAAACTCCTCCTGCACTGCTGTGTCTTTGCTTCCATTGCTTGTTCTTTGGTCCCTGCTGCCCTCAGAACTGCAGAACTGAGTAATAAACCAGCTCAGGGAACAGAATCGTGTTTAAAAAAACTTGGGTTTTTCTACTTGGTTCTCTTCAGATTGAATTGATTTGGCCTTTTGTGTAACTGTTGGGTCACTAAAACCAGGAGGGTCTTGGGAATAGGTACAGGCAGCAGGTGGGAAAGACATTATGATGGAAGCTGTATATGCCTGCAATGTTTTTGGCAGAAATAGTGCTGGGAATGCAGAAAGTCAATCAGATAAAGAGCTTTAAAAAAACAAAACCCCCAAAACATTAAGTATTCTGGCGGTGATTCAGATGTATATTCCCTCAAAGGTAAAAGTTTATTACCTCCCTCAAAAAGTTCAATTTGGTTGTTCCTAAAATTATGGCATTTAATTGTCTCTCTTCAGCTTAGGGAAGTAATAAAGCTTTTTTAAACCTTTGTTGGAAATAATATCTATCTTTCCAGGAAAACAGACCTATTTTATCCAGTGTCATAGAAACTGATGACAGAATGAATTTAGACCATAACACAGTGGGAGTATTCTAACGACAAATGGCTTAGTAAGACATTTATATTCTAAAAGCAGTTTTTATGTATTATGGTTTATATTAGAAAAGATCCTTGAAAATAACACCTATTGTCAATAAATCAATATACTCTATACCTATGGAAATGAATGGTACAATAACACAAGTCTAGAAACAGCTCGGACAGAATGATACTGATGTGCATATGCAGGTTGGCCAAGAAATCTTGAAGAAATGCATTGAACCCGGTATTTTCTCAGGTGCAAGGCTCCAGGGAAGTCAAGAAACTTGTGTGTGAACGCATTATCTATCTGTACAGAGTAATTGAGTAATGAAGATGGGTGAGGCATAGAAGACCATGGCTTTTAAATGAGTAATCATATGGGACAGCACTTTGTGACAGTGAGTATTGCTTGCCTTGATTTTACCACACAGCCTCCTTGCCTTGATTTTACCACACAGCAATTAGCTTACTGACTAATTTAATCTTTATTAATCCAGAAGATTGCCATAAGTGTGTGCTTCTGAGGAATAAAACTTACATCCTGAAAGCATACTTACAAAGAAACTCTGACAGTGACAGGACTAAGTGAATGTGTCTTTACAAACACACTGTGTGAATCTGCTTGTAGATAGGGCCAGGGACTTATAGATAGGGAAGTAAGGGAAGAAACTATCAGTTTTAGAAAACGTTACTAACTGACGTGAACTGCTGCTCAGCCAAGGCCGTGTTACATTCCTGAACTTAGAGAAGAACAAAGACTTAATAGAACTATGAATATTGTTTTGTTATATTAAAAAAGGAAGAGGGGGTGTGTGCATGTTAGACAGGGACATAGAATAGGCGACTTGGGAAGTCTGTACCTTCCAAGTACCTTTAGGCAGTGGAGGAAGGGAGAGTGTGATGCGGATGGGAACTTGGGATAAAAAGGAGGCTTCGTCCTCCAATGATTGGAATGACCCCATGGGAAATGCCCAATGGCCTCTCCCTTTATTCAAATAAAGTTACAGGACTCCCCTGTCTCCTTTTTGGACATAAACCTCTGGTGTTGTGAATTTTTTTCCACACAGTGGTAAGAAGAAAAAGTAAACTGAGATTTAAAAACCAGAAGTAGCTATTTGTGTTTTATTTCAAGATTGTTTTTCAGAGCAATACAAGGCTGAAGCCAGTAGAAAAAACAAAGAGGGAAAAAGAAAAGTGATTGAAAAGACCTTGGAGTGCTGTGGAATTAAGAGACATTCAACTCCGCAGCATTCTCATCAGGGTGCCTGGACGCATCCCCTCAGTACCTTTGTTGGGCTGGGGCACTTAGAGACGTGACTCTGCCTCATCCCTGCTCCTGCCTCCAGCTCTATTTTTATTTCCAAGCGAGGGGCAGGGGGGGAAATGTGTGATTTGGGACAGCGGTAGAACACACGCAGCTCTGGTGCCGGCTCCCTCGAACCCATCCCAAGTGCTGCCGTCCGTGGTTTGCTCCGAGGGCCCGCTGCCAGCAGTGCTCGCGGGGCACTTTCGAGAGCATCCCCCTGCCCAGCACCCCGGACTCCGTCTCAGCTTCACCCACGAACACACTCCCGACCCAGGCGCGGCGGCCGAGCGACGACTCGTCCTCCCTTTTCCGTGCCCGCCCCCGGGGCGCCCTCACGTGGCGCCCACCGCTCCCGCCCGGCCCCGCCGCCGCCC
>WBMZ01016321.1:0-16047 GCA_013400975.1 Atrichornis clamosus
GCCGCCCCACCGCCGCCACGGGCAGGCGGGCCGCCACGAGCCGCGTCGGCCCCCAGAGCAGCGGCCGCGCCTCGGGAGCGCTCCCGCCGCCCGCTCGGAGGCGGCGGCTGGTTTGGGTTTTGTTTCGGGGTATTTTTTGCTGCCGTTTGGATTTCTCTGTCTCTCCTTTTTCCCTCCCTTCCCTCCTTTTGGGGATCTTTTCCGGGTTTTTTTCGGTTGGGATCGGGGTTTGTGGGCGCAGGGAAGCTGTGCCGTCGTTCCTGGAAGTCGGTTTCCCCTTCTTTCTCCTCACCTCAGCCCCCAGACATTAATGGATGCGGGGCAGGAGGGAGCGCGCCTAGTCCTGGGAGGAGGAGAGGGGAGGAGGCTGGCGAGGAGGGAGGGCGTAGGGGGCGGCTTGCCGGGCCTTAGGAAGAACGGTGAAAAGGCTGGGACTTAGTCCCAGGGAGGGCGGCCTTCCTCCCCGCCTTACAGCGTCAGAGCGCGGCGGGGGGAGCGGCGCCGTGTCTCCCCCCACCAAGAAGGTCTCCTCTCTACCGTCCCGGCCCCCCAGCCTCACCCCCTCCAGGAGGGGCTCTGGGGGGGCCGCGAGGCGACCGGGGCCATCTTTAGGGGAAAAGGGGGGCAAATAAAGATAACACTTGACCCCCTCGGAAAAAAAAGGTGTCAGTCTGTCACAAAGAGCAGGAACATCTTCCCAAGAACTGTCCGGAGGGTCTAGGAGTTTCGCGTTTTCCGGGGCTGCCCTCAGAGACGGGGTGCTGCTTTGCGTGGGAGGGAGGGAAAAAAAATCAGACCGGAGAGGTAGGTGGTTAGTTAATAAACTTCAGACTTCTGTCTGCGGAACAGTTTAGAGGCATCCCTCCCTTCCTCTCCCCCTTCACCTTCCAGAGTTTAATTTATTTAAGAGTGAAATAAAATATATCTCGATGTCGACCCCACAAACTCTCAAAGAACAGCCTTCAAAGCACACTGCTATTCTCAGTTTATTTGTAAGGCTATTGTTATTAAAAGGAGAAGTAGCTCCCTTTATTATGAGAAATACTAACAGAAAATTAGCGTTACCTCCTTCGTATGCAACGGAGATAAATTCACCGGCCTTTAAAATGGGACTTTCGCTTTAAATATGAGCAACACCCCAGAGCAAGAGGATTGCTTGCTAATTTAGTGGCACCGTACCCCTTTTCAGGTGATCTATGCGACGACAGAAGAGCGGGGCCCCCTTTCTGTGAGGGCTGGCAGGGGGGAAAGAAAAGCAACCAAAACCCCACCAAAGAACCCAAACAAAATAAAACCCCCACAAACTTGCGCAGAAATGCAATTACCGTGGTCTTGAAGAGAAAGGCTTTGAAAAATCCCATCGTCCCCAGTTCTGGGCAGGATAAACCACAATCAGGATCTGATTGGGATAGGAGTAGAGGAGCATTTCGTTCTTCGGCAGAAATCGTCATGAGAAGGGTGGACTGATGCATAAAGTTTTAATGATCAAATCTCGCTTTTCAAACAACTCACACTGCCCATTTATTCAAATACGTTTTCGATATATTGAACTAACCCAAAGCTACAAGCTACTCTGTTTCAAACCCAGTTCCATGGATTTACAACATAATCCTTTCTACTATTTCCAAATAATCCTATTTACATTTTGTTCACTAGCAAGGCGCCTGCAGAATACCACCAAAGTTACAAAACAGAAAGTAAAAAAAAAAAAAAAAAAAGGAAAGAAGAGAGAAAAAACCCCAAACCTCCAGACCCAGTAACTGACTACTATTTTTTTCTGTATAAAAATAGATATCACTCGAGATTTGCAGTTCATATAGTTCATAAAATGCCTCTTCGAATTAGTTTTGGGGTCCTAGGGAAGCTAGTAAAAGAAAGGTAGACAGAGAGGTTTTTGTCTTCAAGAGGTTTCTCCTCTATACAAAGAGTTAGTATTTTAGCTTTCTACTTCCTTTTTTTCGCCTTTTATTCTTCATCTTTTCCCAGCCTGAACGTTTGAAACCATCTTAAAAACAAAACCCACGCTCTTAAGTATGAAGAAGGATGAAGTTTAAAAATGCACGGGAAAGAACCTCCGTAGCGACAAACCAAGTGAGCCGGGTCTGCCCTCGATCCTCTGACAACAGGACGGACGGGTGTTTCACAGAGCGTTTCACCGGCGGCTCTTCTATAGCTCTGGGGCTCCGGGGTCCCTGCTGGGGCGCGGCTCCTCCCGGACGTGGCCGATCGGAGTGGCCTCGCAGGATTATAGTAGGACTTCCCGTGAAAGCTTGGGCAATACTGTAAGTCCTCGCCTGTCGCTGCGGGGTGTGTGGGGGGGTGGTGTGTGGCGGGGGAGCGCTGCTGAGGGGATTCCTTTCTAAGGGTCAATTGATCCAGTCTCCAGTACAGGCAATTAAGACCCGGTGTTACTACAGACCGTGGAGTTCGCGGTTTGTCTTTGAGCATCTTCCAATCGTTCCCGTCCCAAACTCGGCAGGTGTCTTTTCAAAAAAAAAGGCAAGAAAGAAAAGGCGGAAGGCGAGCAGCGGCGGCACAGCCGTGAGTGGCATTTTCCCTGGTAAGACCTCGCCAGCCCCGGGGTCTGCCCTGTCCCCCACCTCGCGGTCGGTCCCGCTCCGCGCAGTTCCGCTCCCGCCGCTGGTTCTGCGCGGACGGGGGATGCCATCTACCGGCAAGGAGCGCCGGCTGTGGGACGCCGTGTGCCGGGGCAGGGGAGCCGGCGTGGCCTCCCTGACCAAAGCAGCCCCAGAGAAAGGCAAGGTCGGGCAGGAAGCCCCTGCTCAGGGACTGAGCGGGACTCCGAGACCCTAAAGACAAGTAGAGTTTTGGAGGGGACCAAAGAACATTCCTCTCCACGAAATGGCTGGAAGTTCCCCGACCACGTTGCCATATCTGCCCCAGGGCTCTTCAACTAAACACTCAAACACCAAACGACCACTCTGGGCCCAGGACCTCAGGGGCTTTCTTCCAGGGTTTCCTGCTGGTTGTAAATGATGTGATACATCATGCACCTAAAAACGCACTAGCACAAAAGCAAGATGAGAAATACAGATACCAAGCTGTGGTTTATACTTGCTTGGTCTTATTAGTATTAATCGTATATTTTAAATTAAAATAAAGTATAATTTTTAGTTATATATTATACACACAATTCCTGCATGCTTATACAGAACATCCCACATTTTATCAGTGCAGTGCAGGCACCGGATCAAAGTACTCTGGGCATTCATACAAGCAGTCCTGCTGGCTCCTGCTCTTCACCCAAACTCCTCCCGTGGTAGCAAGGCTGGGCCCCTGGTGCCTATGGCTCCAACAGGGCAGTGAGGACAGGAGCTTCCCCCTCAAGCTTCATTCCTCAGATCCAAACCTGAGAAAGGATTGGATATTTTGGCAGCTGGCTGCTGCTGGAGGTAGCCAGATCAGGAACATTCTGGATCACATGGTGTGTCCAGGGATACTGGGGAGAAACCAGACTTGGGTGGAGGTGCTATCACTTCCCCTTGACGTCTCCTTTATTCTGAGGGACAGCACCCCTTGGGATTCCCACAGCACCCCACGCCACAAATCCTACTACAGTGAGGGAGCCTGTGCCACAAATCCTACTACAGTGAGGGAGCCTGTTCCCCAGAAGGGCACCCAGGAGCCGATGTTGGAACAGGGAATAGATGAGCCCACATACATTCCTTGGTCCTTTATTCAATACCCAAGAGCAACCTGGGGACTATTTAGGGAATTTTCAAGTAGCCACACTGGCACACTGGCTGAGGTGCTCTGAGTTTTCTGGAGTTGCTGAACCGGATTGTCTGTTATTGTATAGAACCATTTCTTGAATAATTTACATTTTCTGTCAATGTAGTGTGTTGGGCCAAAGATTGGACTGAATTCTGAGCTGCTTCAGTCATAGAATGAATAAATCCTCCAGCAATGACCTTGCAATAGGGTAGTGGTGTCCATGACAGAGGCAATAACAGTGATACCTGAGGTATCCTTTGCCCAGTATAACGGTGACCAATCTTCACTATTTTTGGGGTTTATTCTCCTCTACCCTTGCCATGTAGTTTTGGGGAAAGTAACACTTCCTTTAAGCCTTCTGCAGAGGCTGGGATTGCAATGCCTATGTAATCACAATGTATTGGAGAGGGTTGGCAGAAGTCACCTGGAAAATTGAATTAAAATCTGGGGTTCCAGCCATGCCTACTGCTGAAAAAGGGTTTCCCACCCTTGGAGGTGATTCCCCCTCTCCCCTTGCTAAACATTTTTTCTTCTTGACCAAGTTGTTTTTGTTTATTTTTTTGGTTAGGTTTGATTTTGTCGGGGTTTTGTTTTGTTTTGGTTGGTTGGGTTGGGTTTTTTTCCCCGTTGTCCTATAATTCTTGCAGGGCAGGTGCATTTGTTCTGACAAGTAAAAGTCACTTCCTTTAACACCCTTTGGGCTTTACATTTCTGTAAAATGTAATTCAATGTTCTTACGACCCTTCTGAACTAAGGAGTAATTTTACCAGGTTAGGCCAAGGCCCGTATAGCAGCATAAGTTGGCCTCACCACTAAACATGTTCTGTGGTGAAATACTCCCCAGCTCTAACCATGAGTGATATGAAGTGTCTCTTTTCATTTTTTTTAAACAAGTCACCTGCTCATGTAATGTAATGCACTCTCATTTTTGTACTAAAAGAGACAAGGAAAAAGGGCTGTTAACCACTTTCTTCCTGTTGTTCATGACTTTTAAGATTCTCTACAAATATTTTCATTGGTTTTCTCTTTTTCATGCTAAAGGGTTCTCTTTCAGGATCACTGGACTAGCACAGAAATAATTCTGTACTCCTGACAATCCTTGTCATTCTCTCCACCTTTTCTTGTTCAGCTCATGCCTACTATTTTTGTAATAATCCTTCAGAACAGTATGAGATGTTTAAATTTGCTTTACCAGTTTTAATTTCATCTTATTATTTCTACTCTTTTAAGCCAGTGACCATTCCCGATGCTGGTGGAAGGACATCAGATTTTCAAAATGAAGCACTGGCTGCCAGACCTGATATAGCAAAGTACTTTTCACATGAATAAATGATGTTTGTTTAGGTTAGCTTTGATTTCATTACTTCACCAACTACTGAAAACCTTTCTAATATTTTCCATGTAAGCCCTAAATTTTTTTTGTAGGCAAGCTCTAACAAACTAGGAGGGAGATGTGATAATTAATGACTCAAATATTTGAGATATTTTCCATTTCATTCTATAGAGCTGGAAGTAAGCCCTTGAAGGAGTATGAACCAATTCATAAATGCAGTGAATATCAGCAGGTGTTTTCTTTGTTCACTTAGAAATCCTTGGGAATAAGTTATATTGTGATCAAAGATATAGAATTTTTCCTTTGAGAACTTAGTGGGTGATGGGTTCCTGCAAGGATTTGAGCAGAAATAACAGCTTGCTGCTGCAGAAGGAGGAAGGCCCTTGCCTTGTCCAGCCTTCCCACCTCTAGACACCTATGCTCACCACTTACCTCCTGCTGAGCACCAGTCAGACCAGGAGGCCTAGAAAATCAAACAAGTCAAATCCAGAATGAATAACAACTTTGCAACCGCCAAGGCATTAGTCAAAGGTAGCACACTGACACCTACACTTCTAAAGTGGGACAAATTTAGTCCTAATTAATCCTGGCCTAAATTTGATATTTTTGGATGGAATTGTATTGATGTTGGGTCATGTCTCAACAGTGTTTTGACTTATAAGTGTTAATTGTTTAAAGACAATACAAAGCCCACCATCTTAGCAGAGGGCAAAAGATTCCTGTAGTCATGGCTTAAAGGATTCAAGTCTTCTTGAATTTTGTGTATAGGATGCCTGTAAGAATAAACTCTTTGAGTCTCTGACATTGGTGCATAAATTTAAGGTACCACCTTTTCCACACATAGCCAGTAAAGAATATGGTGACTTCTAACTCTTACCTATTTTCTAGCAAGACCTTTGTTATTGACAAAGGCTAACAGACAAGCCTTTCTTGGTGAGTTTTTACCAGTCTTAATAACATGAACTCCCAAATATCCTGCAAAGTCTGTTTGAACTATGTACAGTGAAGGCAGGGAATTCTTGATGTAGTACTTCTCTGTCTACTCTCCAGTAGGCCTCGGCAGGATGTTAGAGAGAGAGGCATTCCAGAGGTCATGAAAGGCTTGTCATGTGACTTGAAGCCCAGGTATTTTGGGTTGCTGAGTTTAAGAGCTACAGGCATTGTGAGAAAAGGACGCTGGTGGGGAGTGCCCTCTCTCCCTTGACGCTGAAATCTATTATAGATCACTCCCTACAACTCAGTGGTGCGTGATACAACACTGCAACATATGAGATGAAAGCAGCACTGGATTTAAATTCAATCTTTCTGGGCTCCTATACAATGTTTATACACTTAATATCCATCCCTTAAAAAGTTATGAATTATTCAGTGAGTCTTACATCTAGATATCTGGAGATGGTTTCTTTACCATTCATCTCTCTCCCAACACTTTTGGTCCTCTACCCCCTAATGCCACTATTTTCCTCAATTAAATTGCTAATGTATATAGGTATTTTTCCAAATAACTTAGTGCTTTTCCCCTTATGTCCTGCTGTTAAATATAGCATTCTTCTGAACAAATGTTTCCAAATGAAATTTTGATTATCAGATTTCCTTCGCTGCCTGAAAACATTTTTTTTTTTCTTGTTGTCACTGACAATCAGGACAAATTTTATTGCAGTATAGTTGGATCAGTTACATATATGACCTGTGATTAGTTCCCTGAATATTATACTAACTTAACACTTCTCCTCAACATACCCTGTTATTACTCATGCAGCACTAGCCATGAGTTTTAGGACAGCTTTTCCACTGGCATTTTGACAGCAAATGTCATTCTTCTGCCTTTAAATTTCCATATAATTTAGGAAACAATTTTCCCAAGTAACCATTTTAAGGGTCTTCTTCCACTTCTATGCTTCTTCTGTGCAGCTAATGAACTTTCCTTTAGCAATGTATATTCTTTGACTGTTTAGAGATCATGACTTTCACCCTTTTTCAGAACTGAAAAGATGCTTACTGAGCTCAGGCTCCATTTCTGTGCTACAGCCTTTACATCTGTTTCATTTCTCAGTAGATATTCTTCAGCTACAACTAAATCCAGGTTTAAGTTTATGTTTCCCATAATGTAATTACACAAAAACTGAAGAAAACAAGCCAATACTATTTTAGCATGCTAAAATAGTTTTCCTCTGATGTAAAGTTTGTTTTTTGAAGGTCTGCTGTTAGATCCACAAAATGTAACCAAATTTTAAGAGTACCTTGAACTGCTACTCTTGTACTGCTTCAGTTGATTCCTGATGCAACTTGGTGATGTGGTTTCCACCATAGTTTGTCTTCAAAATCTCACACAAGGGAATATGAAATTATATCTCTAGATCAGTTAATCCTAAAATGACAGCTAGAACAGCATTTTCTACAGCTTCTATATTGGAATGATCTTTCAGTGACTCACTTTCACTTTAGTATTTCAGCCTATTAAAATATTTCACTGGTTTGTAATCATCATTTGGCCTAGAAATTCTAAAATATTTCTTATATATTGATGGCAGACTGTGATAAATCTGAAGCTGATTGATTTTTACCTTCAACAGCTTGCAGTGATTCAGGTTTGGTTTTTTTTTTTTATCTTGGCTGTCTTCCCTTTAGATGCAGATACATTGCCAGTTTCATCCTGTAATAAATTTGTACGTTTTCTTTTTAGTTCATAACAAACTTTACCTTCCCCATATACTATCTACCCTCAAATACTCCTTTCTCCTAAATCAGCTTTTTCGTCCCCTTCTGAATTAGGCACTGGCTTTGCTAGTTCAGATACAGTAATATAGGCTTCCCCCATATCTTTTCTGCAAAAACTGATTCACTGTTCCAATTTTGCAGATATGCTGGACCAAATTTTTGGAGGTCCTCCACTATCCTTTAGTTGTTTGATCATCCTCTAACTTTCATCTGTGATTTGCCTGGTGGGAGGCACAGGCTGCTGCTCTGCAGCAGCACCTTTGGAAGTCCCTGAGAACTTCTATCACCACCAGATAGAGTCATCTCGGGGTTGTAATTAATTTTCACTAATTACAAAGCCTCGATCTTAACAGGGATCAAAATCTTTTGCACAAATTAATACTCAGCTCTGGTGTAGTGAAGAGATAATATAAGAGCAAGCAAAATTTACAGACACCTAAAAAGCAGTGCCTTGGCAAAACTTTGGTTCTGGGGATTACTAAGAAGGGAGACAGCATTAATCAATAAAGAAGGATAAATTAATTATTAACATAGTCTTAGAGAAACAAGAACAAAGAGAATACTAGATTGAGGATATTTCAGAGAAGAACCAGTATAAAAGGCATTACAATACAGGATGAGATGGCAAGGTCAGTAGTATTTCCACTGGTGCCAGTAGGCTCATCGGCGTGGTTGTGGTGGTGATTGGGGCAGGACCATGGAGAAACAGGGCTTCTCCTCTCTTGCATCACTCTGTGAGCATGTGTAGCACTGATGGGAATGTCAGGCTTCTTCCCCCATAAATCTGCTCCTGCCCTCTGGTGTGCAACACAGATCCTGCAAAAACCACTTAGCTTTCTTTAGGAGCCAGACATGCGTGATCCCGATGCCCATGAGATTAGAGCCACCAGACTCATCAGAGAGAGTAAACTCAAACACACTGGCAAACCTGTGGGGGACTGAAATTGTAGGCTGTGAATGATCTCCACTCTGAGGAATGCAGGCTGAGGTACAGGGTTTACATACATTCAAAGGCAGCAGCATCTGCATGAGTTAGGGCCTAGGAGGTGTGTGTTTGGCTCTTATAATAGAATTTGGATAACACACAGACAGTACAGGAAAAGGGCATATTAAGGCCTCAATAGTGGAAAACATGGCTACAGGAGAACATCTCTGAGGGATACAGCAAGGGCACGCAGAGGGTGTTGAGTGATCAGCAGCAAGCAGCCACATGTGGGTAGCTTATAAATTAAAATAATGTAACAGAGGAGGCAAAGCCACAGTGAAAAACACCCAAGGTGGAAGGAACATGAAAGAGGACAAGGACCGATATACGGGCAGTGGTGACAGAAAAAGCCTCAGCAGTTTGGCTGGGCAGGGGGAGGAGTGTTAGGAGGTGGTTCACCTAAGATGCCCCACCATGGAGCTCTGCACTGGCCTGCTGGGATAAAGGAGGCAAGCTGCTGGGGACACACGAGTGGGATAACCACAGCCATGGCCTTTGGGAGGGGGCCTGTGTTGCACAAGTCAGAAAGAAACACAATACTTACACATTTTCTAGGAAGAAAAAGATTAAATACATAATTAGTGAGGCCACATATGGAGTACTATGTCTAGTTCTGGGCTCCTCAGTACAAGAAAGACAAGGAACTACTGGAGAGGGTCCAGCCACACAAATGCAATTACTGGGACATTTCTCTTATGAGAGACTGTGGGAGCTGGGTCTGTTTAGTCTAGAGAAGAAAAGGGTGGGAGGGACTCTTGTCTATACATATAAATATCTTAAAGGCAGGTGCCAAGATGATGCTGCCAGACTCTTTTCAGTGGTACCCAGCGACAGGATGAGGAGCAATGGCCTTAAACTGAAGAATTTCCACTTCAATATGAGGAAGGACTTCTTTATGTTGAGGGCTGCAGAACACTGGAATAGGCTGCCTGGGGAGGTTGTGGAGTCTCCCTCGGAGACATGCAAAACCCACCTGGATGTGTTCCTGTGTAACCTGCTCTGGGTGGCCCTGCCTTGGCAGTGGGGTTGGACTGGATCTCCAGAGGTTCCTTCCAACAGTACTGATTCTGTGATTCTGTAATGCCAGAGTGTGGATGGTCAAGCCTATGGCAGGCAACTTCACTGGCGAGGCTGCAGGGGGTGCAGTGGGGTGGCAATATGAGTGAGGCATGGTGAGGGGAGGCATGGCAAGTGTTGCATCCTGCACTTTGGCCACAATAACTCTAGGCAGTGCTACGGGCTGGGACAGAGTGGCTGGAAAGCAACCCAGTGGAGAGGAACCTGAGGATGCTGGTCCAAATACGAGTCAGTGTGTGCCCAGGCAGCCAAGAAGGCCAAAGGCATCCTGGCCTGTGTCAGCAATAGTGTGGCCAGCAGGACCAGGATGGGGATTGTCCTGCTGTACTTGGCACTGGTGAGGCTGCACATTGAGTGCTGTGTCCAGTCCTGGGCCCCTCACTGTGAGAAGGACATTGAGGTGCTGGTGCAAGAACTAAGGTGGCCCATAAAGCTGGTGAAGGGTCTGGAGCACCAGTCCTATGAGGAGCAGCTGAGTGAGCTGGGTGGGCTGAGTCTGCTGGAGATTGAGAGGTGACATTACAGCTCTCTACAACTACCTGAAAGCCAGCAGAACGAGAAGACATAGTCTGAAGCTGCATCAGGAGAGGTTTAGGTCGGACATCATACGGAATTTTTTCACAAAAAGGGTGATTAGACACTGGAATTTGGTACTCAGGGAGATGGATGAGTCACCGTCCCTGGAGTTGTTTAAGGAAAGACTGTCCGTGGCACTGGACGGCATGGGCTGGCTGACACGGTGGTGTCCTGTCACATTGTGGATTCTATGGTGCCGGACACCCTTTCCGAATCAACCGATCCCGGGATTCCGCGACCCGCCGGGCCCCACCGGGCCGAGGGCGCCCCCTGTCGCCCCCGGCGGCGGCGCATGCGCGAGCCGGTATTCAGGTCTTTCCTTCCGGCCGCCATCTCGCTGTGCCCGCGTGCGGATTCCGGCCTCGCGCCCTGCCTGCCGCGTCCCGCCCCGCTCCGGCGCCCCTCTGCCCGCCGAGGTACCGAGGGGACGGCAGGGGCGGCCGGGAGGGGGGTGTGGCGCGCCTGAGGGCTGCGGGTCGGTGGGCGGCGGTGCTGGTTGGAGGAAGGGACGGCGGTTACAGGCAGGGCCTGAAGGGAGTCTCTGCTGGGCTGCGCAGGGCTCGGCGCCGCCGCCCGAGATCTGAGCCCGTTCCCGACCTTGTGGCGGGCGGGGCGGGGCTGCTCCCACATCTATTCCCACACCCACCTTCTCCGGGCTCTCTTGTTGCTTCCGTAGATGAAGGAGACCATCATGAACCAGGAGAAGCTGGCCAAGCTGCAGGCCCAAGTGCGCATCGGTGGCAAGGTAGGAGCCGCCTCCCCGCCCCGCCATGGGGATTGCGTGTCCCTGCACGCATACCGGGCCGGGCACAACGTCTCGTGGGAACGCGGGTGAGGAACAGCCCTGAGTGCTCTCAGCTTAGCTGAATTGTCCTCAAGAGAAGCTGTGCTGCTCCAGGGCTCTCTGGAGTCGCTTCTGTAGGTGCAGTGTGTAGTAGTTGAATCTCCAGCCATTGTGTTTGTTACGTTACAGCAGACTTAATTACCTATATTAGAGTGCATGGAAATCTCATGATCAGCAAGGCCGGGTGCAAGATGCTACACCTGGGTGGGTGCAACGCCTGGTGTCGATGCAGGCTGGGGATGAACAGATGGAGAGCAGCCCTGCCGAGAAGGACTTGGGGGTGCTGCTGGAGGAGACGCTGGACGTGACCCAGCCGTGTGCACCCACAGCCCAGAGAGCCAAATGCGTCCTGGGCTGCATCCAAAGCAGCGTGGCCAGCAAGGCAGGGGAGGGAATTCTTCCACTCTGCTGTGCTCTGGTGTGACTCCACCTGGAACACTGCATAGGGTCCCCAACACAGGAAGGACATGGGCCTGTTGGAGTGAGTCCAGAGAAGGCACAGTGAGTTGTTCGGAGGGATGGACCACCTATTCTATCAGAAGAGTCTGAGAACTGGGACTATTTTGCCTGCAAAAGAGGTGGCTTTGGCGTGACCTAATTGCAGCCTTCCAGTACCTGAAGGGAGCCTACAGGAAAGATGCAGCAAAACTGTTTACAAAAGCATGTACTGACAGGACAAGGGGGAATGAGTTTCATTTGAAACTAGGTTTAGATTGGATATTAGAAAAAAATTCTTTACTCTGAGACTGATAAGGCACTGAAACAGGTTGCTGAGAGAAGTTGTGGATACCCCATCCCTAGATGTGTTCAAGGCCTAGTTGGATGGGCTCTGAGCAATCTCATTTAGTTCCTGTGGCATAGGGGTTGGAACTTTGTAGTCCCCGTCCAACCATTCTTTGATTATTGTATGGCTATTTTAGAAAACATATGGAATTTGAAGTGAGTAGACAATACAGCAAGTGAGCTTGGGTATAGTTTTCATAACAGATCATAAAGGGTAATGTTACAGGCTCTTGTCAGAAATATTTAGGATGCTCAAGACAGTTTTTTTGCCTTTTAGACCAAAGTTGTAAATTCTGTGCTTGTCATACTTTTGTAATTGTAGACAAATGTAATCAGAATACCTTTTTATTTCGTCATGACTTCTGAATATATGTAACTATGTGTTTACTTATAATCTGAAAAAGGTATGTTTAATATAGTCATATGGCAGTAAACATTTTAATTACAGTGTCAGTCTTAATTTGGGAATTGGTCAGTAATTTTTTATATTTGAGGAAGTATACATAATATTCTAGAATACAAATTATTCAACAGAACTCTTGCTGACAGGGTTTCCAGGAGCTTTCATTCCTGTATTGAATTTTTTTTTGCCAATTGCTGAAGATATAGGCAAGCTTAAATCAGGGTTAGTGTAGTAATTAACTGCTTTGGTGATTTTTGTATATTCTGTGTATGTGTTACTGGTTAATTAGAGAAGTCTAGTTATACCGCTGATTGTGTGCATGCTAACCAGTGTGTGTTTATTGACTGTAGAGGCTTGTAATGTTTATCATGTAAGAGCATGCCTTCAGATCACAGCTCTTGAAACTTGCTGGTTAATATGGGGCTTTTAGAGACATTACACAAAGCTCAGAATGGCCATTTAGTTTTAAAATTGGCCTGCGAAATACTTGGAATGCCTGAACTTGCGGCTTTTAAATTTTTTCTTATAATGGGAAATTATGGGATGCTTCATAGCATTGTTGCCATGTAAGTTGAGATAGGTGTGGAGGAGGTACATATTCCTACATATCCCTTGATTCAAGACATCATGTTCTCAAATTTACTGTGAGTTCTTTTGTCCAGAGGGACTTAGCATATACCTTATCTGGCTCAATTCTTGGCTAGACGAGAACTAAAATGAAGCCATTTCTATTATTTTTAGTAGTTTCCAAATGACTGTGTGTGCTAACCTGACAGTAGCAGGGAATGAATATCAAGCTTTCCAGACAAAAACCTAAGCCTTTGAGCTGTAATCTTCCAAGTGTTAGTTTCATATGAATTTGTCATTGATGTTCCTCATTGTTGGTAATAGAATTATATTAGAGTTGTTAGCATCCAGCCAACTTTTTAACTTTCGACAGTTATCTGTAAAGGTATTGCAGCTATTTATATGGCTGGTCAGCAACACATTCTCTTATTACTGGCATGTGGCAGATGATCAGCTGGAGTAGGAGGACTTAGGTTAGTAGTTGCAGTATGTCAGGGAGGAGCTTAGTTTCACCTATTCATAGACATGTCAGATTTTCCTGAACCCTTACGGTTGTGCAAGGAAGCATAGAATGACATTTTCTTTTTCCTAGGAATAGATATCTTCTAATGTGGAACAGTTATTTTCCTGGAGAAATGTAGAACTGTGGGTCTGTAGGGGAGCTTAACCTTTGCTTCTTCGGTTTCTAAACAGGGTTGGTCTAGAACACTGGGTAGAAGTGTTTTTTAAAAATGTATTTATAAAATATTTTGGGAAAATAGGTGTTCTTGATAAGTCCATCAGATGAGAGGTGGCTATTTAGAATAAAAATGTAGTATTTTGAGTTTTCTTGTATTCATTTGTTGATGATATGTTCATAGCTTTATGGCCTCTGACTATTACCAAAATTTTGTTATAATTGAAGAAAGATGATCTATGGAAAAACTAATAACCTTTGGCAATTACCTAAAACTGTTAATTCTTCAGTTTTATATCTATGATAACAAGGGAAAACTTGCAATTTCTCTTTTCTAAGATGCTGCAGTAAGCCATGAGATTTGTGGAATAAATATTCTCTGGTACATTGCTTGCTAAAACCTCATGCTTCTCACACATGTGCAAGTCTTGCCTTAGTGCAAGAGACAGTTTGGGGGGCAGGGTTGCATGCACTGAAACACAGGAGCAGAACTTTGTATGTTAAGTTGATTTGTAGATGTTTTAAAGTAGTTCTAAAGCCCTGAGGATTATAATTTGTGAGAACTATTTAAGTTGTAACTTGTAAATTATTTTTTTTTCAAAGGGTACTGCCCGCAGAAAGAAGAAGGTTGTTCACAGAACAGCTACAGCAGATGATAAAAAACTTCAGTTTTCATTGAAGAAACTGGGAGTCAACAATATTTCCGGAATTGAAGAGGTAATTGCTTCAAAGGAACAAAATAATTTCTGTATATAAAATGCATTAAAATCAGTTTTCTGGAAAGTAACATAGGTCCTAAACTTGTCTGTAAGTTGTTAAGAGGTCTTCATGGAGCTTTAGGAACTTCAATTTTCTGTTAAATTGAAAAATCCTGCTAAACTGCTGTAAATACTGGATTTTTTTTTCTTACAGGTAAACATGTTTACCAATCAAGGAACAGTCATTCACTTCAATAACCCAAAAGTTCAGGCATCGCTGGCTGCTAACACTTTTACTATCACTGGCCATGCTGAGACAAAGCAGCTGACAGAAATGCTGCCTAGCATCCTAAACCAGCTTGGAGCTGACAGTCTGACCAGCCTGAGAAGACTGGCAGAAGCCCTACCCAAGCAATGTAAGTTGAAACATGAATGCAATTCATGCGAGCAGCTGACATGAGGCTTATTTGTATAGCAGCAGTGACATTCTGTGCACTCCTGTTGTCTGTAAGCATATTATAAAATGCTTATAAAGAAATCAGACTCCGCAAACTCAATTTTATTGTAGCTCAGATCCAATGACAAGTACAACTCAGTAAAGCAAAGTCACCTGTTAGTATGTCTTATAGCTCGGATAGCACTGGAAAACTGTAGCCAGACTTGATTTTCTGGTGGTTGCCCTCTTGATGTGGCTACCATATTTTGACATCCCTTTTTCTTTAAAGCTAGGTGGATGAATTACTCTGTAAGAGATAGGTTTTAAAGAACAATAAGCTTTGAGTATGTCTCTTGACACTTTGAATGGAAATGTAAGTAATGGGTAAAGGAACTTAGCAGACATCTTGCAGTTGCTTTTCTGCCTCACAGGTGTGATGAAGGTATTTCTGGCATGGGCTGTTTGATAACTAGGAAGGAATTAGAGTTTTAAATATTATAATTTATTTATTATAATTTCAGTAGGTGTATAACAATGTGGAGGACAGGGTTTACATGAGCATTAAGCTCTAGACTCCAATTTCCTGTTCTGTCCTTAAAATAGTAATAACACATGAACCATTTGTTCTTTCTGAAACTGTGAAAAGTAGAGGAGGGACTTAAATATGTAGTGTTTGGAAAAGGTGCTGCTGCTACAGGATGAGAATTAGGATTGAAAGACAGACTTCCCAGTGTTGACACTGGGAACATTCCTTGTGTCCTGTGTGTACAGTTTTCCTACTTTGTGAAATACCTTATGCCCATTCCTTTCAAGATATGGAACAGCCTAAATATGGAAAAAGTGAAAGAACAGCATTATGTCCAGTTTTTGGTAATTCTAACTTTATTGTTAATTTTTCTTCCTCCTCTGCTTTGCTGCCAACAAAACAGCCTCTGTTTAAATTCCTGAGTTGGTGATAGTTCTCTCCTGTCCACTTCCTACTTGTTTTGGTTTGAGCCTGGCCAGAGGCCAGGTACCCATGGAAACTTACCCGGGCTCACTTACTCCCTCCCCTCAGCTGGACAGAGAAGAGGAGAAAAAAAAAAAGCAAAGCGTTCATGACAGAGATAAGAATCCAAGGGGAAAAAAAAAATCACAGGCAAAACAGGCAGGCTAATTAAACTTAAGAGACAGTAAATATATTACACTAAAAGTAACAGAAAAGGATAATGAGAAG
>WBMZ01016323.1:0-39295 GCA_013400975.1 Atrichornis clamosus
TGCGGCACCCTACCACCTCGCCCACGACCACAACAAAATCTGTTGGCAGAATGCAGTCAGTAAAGCACACTGAGAAATTCTGCTTGTCCATGAGGCACACCCATTGCGATAGACAAACAATGGCTCAAAAATATGTAATGTCTCACATTGTGACTTTTCTTTAGATCAAATTATGCCTATTGAGGATGAAAGATGAAGAAATAAAACACAAAAAAATCCCATATTTGTCCAGAGGCTTACATTCTCAGAGTTGTCATATATGACATATCAACAACATTAGCCAACTTCTTTTACTGAATTGAAGGAATGATGGTGTCTGCTTCCATAGAAGACAGGCCTTATGATGCCAGACTAATGCAGAAAAAGTCACAAGCACTGGAGTAAAACTCATGCACCAAAGTGGTCATGGACAAAAAAAGCCACCTCTCTAGGTTTAAGCAAAGAGACTCCTGGTGTGTTAGCACCTTCACATGAACAAATGAGTCCAGAACAGATAAACTCTGAGCCCTCTCAACAGAACTTTTTATCTCACCACCTGTGCTCGAACCTCCTGAAGCTGCAACAGTGTGATTCAAACCTCATGCCAAATGGAGGATGAAAACATCTGCTGTGAGAAGCTAACTGGGAAAGAGACCCCAAATGGAACTTGGCAAACAGACTGGCCTTGATATCTCAAGCGACCCAGCTCACAAATCAGAGATGCACAAGGGCATAGAGGTAAAAGGACACACATGGCTATGTGTTGATACCAGGGTTGCTACCAGGGGAGAGCAAAGTTCAGAACAGCTTCCTACAACAAGGGAAAAGGGAGACATCTTACTTAGGAATTAGGTCCTCCTTTTCTTCTACCAGGGAAGAATAAGCCACTCATTTCTGACAGTAAGCATAGACCAGAGAGGCTTCATTATCTAAGTGCATTCTCAGCCTCTGGGCATGTACTGTCAGGAAGAGGAAGAAACAGAGAAGCATCCACCCCTTCCCTTTATATAGACAATGGTGACACAAGGCTACAGAGGTAGTTTTACACAGGTTCAGCTTCTGAAGCTTCATGCCTGTATGATTTGCATCTTTTTATATTCCTAAGGAGAATCATGACTACTTCATACATCATGTATGCAAAATGTGAGTCACTCATCTCCACTTCTCTCCAACACACCAGATACATTCCTTAGCAGATAACAGAGCAGGGCAACTTAGCTGTGGCCATCAGGCAGAAGGCTATTTGTATTCCCCTATTTTCCCTCTAAGTAGCTGTTGCTGTTTCGAAAGGTCCTTGATTCAGTTTCCCCAAGTAGAAAAAAATGATTTTGAAATAGTCATGAGAAATTTGCTCAAAAGATACAGGAAACTGAAAGGCTTGGAGATCACACTGAAGGTAGCGGAGAGAGTCCATGCAAAACAAAACTGATCCAGTCCAATTACTAATTAACAAGCATATAAGCTCTTTCATAAACTGAGTAGGATCCACCTTAAAACCAATTTGACTTTCAGCCCTATAAGAGGTACTCAAGGGTTGCTCTGGAATGTCACTTTGTATGGTTTCATGAGTCCACATCTGTAAGTTAATATGCAATTGCATATATAAAACCCTAAGGAAATATCTAAAGGGCTTCCCTTTGAAACTGCCATTTTTGCAGCTGCCTTTCCAAGGACATTATTTCATAGAGCCAGTAAATGTGCATGTTATTTAGCAAAGGCTACCTTTCAATACTGCTTTCCAATTCATTAACTGCCCTTCCCTAGTGTCTAGATAATTACCTCCTAGTTGTATCCCTGGAGTGGTGCCTAAGGCATAAATGAGGACAGAGACAACTGAAAACATCACTGAGGTTAATTCCCCTCAGTGTCCTGAGAACAGAGACCACATACCTGCTTAATTCAAATGGCTAGAGGAGAGAAAAGATAATATAAAGGCTGAATTATTATTCTTTCTACTGATTGAATGGTAGTGGGGTAATTTATCATTACTGATTTTATGCAAAAATTTCTTCAAGAAAGAAAAACACAAAAACACTCCGTAAGTAAATGTCATATCTTTCTATTTCTTAGCTTCTGTATATTTTTTAAGTTTTTAGCAATATAACCTCTTATCATAAAATATTATCCCCTCATTAAAGTGTAATATGTAACAGCTACCCCCAAAATACATTTTTTCAGAGACAAGGGGTATAGAAAATGCATATCAAGTTATTATTTTTTTGCTGTCATAGGAATGATTTGCCAAGATACATTCTGCCTTGAGTCACCAGCACACTGAAAGAGTCAATTCATTCCCTAGCCTTACACTTGCCGAGAAATGAATGCTCAGAACTATTTATCCCAGTAAAAGGACTTTACTGACAAAATAGTGGTTGCTACCTGTCTAAATGAAGCTCCAGAATAAAGATTGTACTGCACTAGGGATGGAGTAGAAAGATCTTGTATGAAATTTCTGTCCTGCAGAAATAATTGATAGCTTTGCTACAGACATCTTTGCAACAAAATTTTACTAGAAGCATCTTCAAGCTATTTCTGTTCTTGCCCAGATTTCCAACTGAGATATTCAGGAACATAACAGTGATCTTGTGATGAACCATGTATTTTTCTAAGGACTTTAACATCAGGAGATCTGAAGATCATTTAATTTTCTGAAGGGGTAAACTGTTCTACACTAGATTCTTTGTCAGAGATGATCATTAATGATCTAGATACAACTTTAACCATTTCCATGAAACTCATTTATTCATGTGGGTTAGGTTTCTTCCCACCAATCTGACACTGCTTAAGATGCCTTTTAACGGATATTAGAAAACCTCTCTGGAACAATCCCCTCAGTATTTGTGTTTATATATTGTCCTCCAGATGACAGCTAAGGTCAATTCCCTATCATCTCATTAAAGGTGTGTTTAATTTAGCCTCTTTCCCCTAACAAAGCCCTGATAAATCAGCTATATAGCAAAAATAAACACACTGCTTCACTTAATTAAAAATTAAATTCCTCTTGAGGGATCATTACAGTAGTGAGCTACTACATGCCTTTGTTAAATAGGTGTTTCTTCGAGGACACAATGAGAGGTATACTATAGAGAACGGTATCAATATAAACATGAATTTGTTCAGACATTCAATTAGAACACTACATGTGTTCATCCTTTAAAAAGAGGTGGGTATAGAAAAGCTAAGGGTTCTTTGAAGAACCTGGAGAATTGGACTACTAAATTTGGATCACCTTTGTCCTGTTACACTTATGAATCATGTAATTTTAGTATTTGGAAGAAAATGCAAAAAATACTGCTTTGCATACTGGCCAATAAACCCTTGTAATGGAAGAAGGCTCAGAGGAGGTGTGCAAGGGGGCTGTGCCTATGTACACCAGGGGGTAACGCTGACTGTGACTGCCCACAGCTGCTGCAAAGCAGCCGACTTTATCGCAACACAAAGGGCTGTGGAAGGCAGCCCTCGCTTTAGAAAAACAACTACCAAGAGCTGACTTGGCCAACTGGTGTGCTTCTCCCCGAGTTGTTAAAAGAGTGTGAATATCTCCCTGTCTTAGCCAGACCAGCATGGAGGCTGGGGAGTGAATAAGTTGT
This sequence comes from Atrichornis clamosus, assembly GCA_013400975.1. Lineage (NCBI taxonomy): Eukaryota > Metazoa > Chordata > Aves > Passeriformes > Menuridae > Atrichornis > Atrichornis clamosus. The sequence goes on from WBMZ01016323.1 coordinate 3,570, forward strand.
TCAGCCCAACATAGAGTATAAATATAGAAAAATAGCAAAGAGAAGAAGAGAGCAAAGGGCTTTACCTGACTTCAACCCATGTATTCCTTCCTGGTGACTGGGAATGCCCAGTAGAGTTGTTATATTTTGCTAAGTGTGACTTAGTTTAGTATTGTATTTTCAGCATATTTTGTATCACATTGCTGATTCAGAAATCTCATGTAAAATCAACTATTTTCAAATAAGTAAATTTGATAGTAAACATTACACTGTCCATGTATGGAAAATCTAAAACAACCTGGTTGGAGAGTACTGGACTGACGACAGTGCATATCTTCTTAAGGAAATGCTTTCAGTCCTCTAAAACTTGAAAAAGAGATAGTCAAACTATTCAGAAACACAGATGTTAATAGCATTGTCTAAGAAAACATTGGTGAAAAAGTCATCAAAATACTTTCTTCTCAGTTTTCCACCATACAATCAAAAGCAAGAGTAACTTACACAAAACAATTAGCTGTAGCTAATGTGCTGAATGTTCATCTGTAATTTGATAAGAACATGCTCCTGGTCTGTTTGCAAGCCCCATCTACTTTTGACATGCAGGCTGTGTGAGATCAGGACCCTGAACTGCCCACATTCCCACAAAACTAGAGCTCAGCTATAGACCACTGTAACTTCCACATACAACTTATAGTGTACTGTTGAAGGCAGGTGTATCTATTCTTTCTTCCCACTCATTGGCATTAAAATTTCACAAGAAAATAGAGTGGTAAGAAGTCTTCCTTGACCTTTCACTGTCCTTCACATCTGTACTTTTCAGGACAGAAGAAAATAACTCTTCACTCAGATTCCGTTTCAGTGGGTTGACAGCTATAGCAGTCAGCCAAAACAAACTGATAGTACGTAATACTGTAGGTCTACACTAAATACAGTTTCCTGTTAAAAAAGAGGGTCAAGATTTCCTCTAGAGACAGTTCTGGGAGCATTACAGTTTGATTTTCTTGCCTTTTAGAATTGCAGATTAGAATAGCTCTGTCTGAGGTCTTGCACTCTAGGTCTAAAAGCAGATATTCAAGTAGGAGTAGACACTTTATATGTGGCATTTAGGATTCATCTTTGCTTAGTAATATATTCCCATGATCCAGAAATGCAAAAGTTATCTTCTCTGTGACATAATTGTTAACATGGGGACTTTTATTTATTTTCTCAGCTACAATGCATGTAAAGCAAATAGACCATAGCAGTACCATTACACACGTTCCTGCACTCACTTTAGAGACAATCAATATCCATTATCAAATTCTCAACAGGAGAGAAAGGCTGTGAAATTGCCCATAAAATAAATTTACAAAGTCATCCCAATATCTTCTATGTTCTGTTTGAAAAAAGATACATAAATAATTATTTCAAAGGTACTTTCACTTCATTATCATATTAGAGCCTATTCATGACAGTAGTGATGATGACTACACCATCCTGTGTTTCATGGAAACGAGGAAAATAATTTGGATTCTTGTTTCATTGAAGGGCCTTGTTTTGTAATTGATTCTGCCCTTTGGAGCAGGATCATTTTCTTTTACTTGCTTCTCAAGCCCTGTAACAGACCGTAACAGTATCTTTTATTCAAATAAAGGTCGTTTGCTCTGTCATCCAAATACTGGAACTTGTGATCTACCTTAAAAGACCAGACAAAGACTTTCAACCCTGTAGGAAGTCTTTATGGGTAACCTTACATTTTCTTTTAGGATGATAGCCCATGGTTTTGGGTTTTTTTTACTTTTATGCAGATCTGGTCTTTGTCTCTTGCGGAAGACCCGCTAAGTAGGATGATGGTTTTCTTACAACGCTCTAAACATCCCAGACTCTTCTGTGAGTTTCTCCTCTCTCGATCCCTCAGAAAAAGAGCCACAAAAATTTACCTTTCTATTTTGTGGTACAAGTGATGATAAACTAGGCTTCCAAGGGACTGATGGGTCAATATGCAGATAACGCTACATCTGTGGTTTATCACCTTTGGAAACACGGAACAGAAGAAAAAGTAAATTTGCATTTTTAATATATATAGTTTAAATGCCAGTAGTGCCCAGAGATACTTGGCATAGTTTTCTGACCTATTTGACATTTGTTGTTACTCACATCCAGGTGATAGGACAGAGTCCAGCATTAGTCCTTGGTCAGACTTTATCCTATAGCCCTTCAGAAAACTCAGATCAGATCCCTGGCAGCTGAAGTGCATTTCAATCTAAGAACCAGCACAATGTATTTCAGACAACAAAAAGTAACACTGCCGTAAGCTGTTTAATGTATTATTTTCTGCTCTCAAGTGGAGGATTTGGCTCTCCATTACTATATTTTGCCAGTGGTCACCACTCATTTTAGTGGAAACATGCCACAACGAGCATGTTTCAAGATTTCAGTGCATTGCAGCCTTTTCTATTACTTTCTAGGGTGATAATGTGTATCACACCTAGGCATCATTTAATATTGTGTAGTCTGTGTTTGTCCACAGAAAATTCAAAGGCATCTGTTATTTTACAATGTTCTACAGACTTAAAAGTGCCATATTTGTACTTTTGAACATTTTACATATTTATTCTGTTTGGTTCTTTAAATGTCTCATCCTTAATACTTTATCTCTAATTTAGACAACTAATTGCTTTAGACAAATTACATTATTCCCTTGCATATTTCCCTATATGCTAAATACTGATAAGTAGCCTCTGTTTATCAATTATATTCAGCTTTACATTAATTATATTTCAAGGCATGAAAAATTGTGAAGTAGCACTTTTTAGCAATGCACAAATTAACTACATACTGAATATGAACCAAATACAAAGAATTTAACCAAAACCAAGTGAAATATTGAATCTTGAGCAGAGATGAAAATAATACATTCAAATTAATTCAGGCAATTTTGAATACCCTCATTTTTGCCACATTTTATGCTCTCAACAATCACTCTCTTTGAACTGCAGCAACTGGAATTGAAGATTAGGATGTATGGGGCCTACCTGCATCTTTCTGAATAGCCACAATTATCTTATGATTTATAATGCTGTGCTCATGTTCTTGAATGCTAACACCAGGTACTGGTTTTATTACAAAAATCACAAATTTACTAATGTATTTTAGAGCATTATTTCAGCTGCTTTTATGTGCCGACTTAAACTGACTACACATGCAGCATAAAATTAGGGATAAAATAGGATCTAATATAACCATAATTAGGATAGAAATTTAAGGAAATTAGCTAGTATAGCACCAAAAAACTCAAAAAACTGTTACCCCAGATATATTTGGAACCTTAAGCTTTGAGGCTTAACAAGGATTTGAAAGCAAGTCAAACAGCCTGAGCTAGATGCTAATAGATGACCACCTGTGTCCTCCCAGTGCTCTGGAAAACCTCATTAGCCATGCAAGGCCGTGAATCTTGGCTCCTTTTCCACTTAAAAAAATTTAATACTATGAAGAACCACGAATGAGTGGGTATTTCATGCTAATGAACTCTCTGCACCACATGGTACTCTCTTCCTATTTGAAAAAATGACCATTTGCAAGGAAAGTCAATATTTTACATAAACTATTAGTCAATCAGTAGTTAGAGCGATTCCCTGTACTGATCCAAGATTAAAGAATCAGCTAGGACTGTTTTCTAACTCAAACATGTGTATTAAATAGAATTCTATGTAGATGTAGTCCTTCGTTTAAGAACAATAAAAACTGGATCAAAAGTTTATTATTTTAACTGTATCAGACTCAGCAAGGTTGCTGCAGAACAAGATTAAAAACATACTTGGGAAATGATTTCACAGACCTCTAGTGGACTAAAATTGAGCTACTCAGACTTATGTGTTGCTTAACACAGCAACAAATTCTCATAGTTTATCTCTAGTGCCTTCTTGCAAAAGCTAAATACTGCTGACAAGTTTTATTCTCCAGCAACTCCAGTGGTGTTTTCTGCTTTTCATGTATAAAGATTTCTGGTATAATATCAGCCAGCATACATCCCAGAATTACAGAATCTTATTATAAGGCAACTTTTGAAAGACAGTATTATCACATATTATTTGCAGAGCAGAAAATCAGATTTCAGAAGGGTTCATGAAGGTAACTACTGGAGCTGCACAGATTCTATTCAAACAGGGCTGTTTTCCACTGTTTCATCTTCCAGTACCAGCTTCTGAGATAAATAAATCTCTCAAGTTCTCACAGCTCTGGTCTAAGACAAAGATCCCAGATTTCAGGTCTGATGGCAGGATTAGATGAACCTGCGCCATTCAGAGCACCAAATTACATCCTGGATTGTCAGATGTTTTATCCCAGACAAGTATCAGAATATGTTCAGGGTATTACAGACATGTTCTTTTAGGTCTTTAAATATTTAGGCTCCTTAAAATAAAACCTAGAGAGATGAAGCTGATAATGTCACTGGTGTAGAAATTACACCTGCCTTTCCTCTGAAATGGTCCTGAGCTGTATTAAAGTCTTTCCAGGCAAGACAAGTCCTTATACCATCCCCTCTATTGTTTTTAAAAATCTTCCAGTTAATGCTGTTCATTAAATGTGTCTCACATCAGACATCTTGAAGAGAAGACAGAATTATCAAGAATAAGTGACCAGGGTAAAGAGTTAAAATAATGGTTGAACAGCTCACAAAAGCTCATCCCTGTCTTTGACTTCAGCATTTCTGTTAGATTCAATAAGAATACGAAAACCCCAAAACCTCCCAAACACTGATGTATATTCTTTTCATGAATGCATTGTCCAAAATTAACCATCTCTGCTGTCCAGGTATGAACATTGATGTCATTAGAAGCCTTATGAATACATGTATACATGCATCGCTTGCTCAGAGTTGCTCCTAATTTAAAACAAGTGGTCTCAGACAAAGGGTCGTATCTCAGCAAAATAAAAGCAATCTTAAAAAAGCTAAAATCCTCTTCAGTTTCATTATGGTTGAGAGGAATATAGACTACAACGTGTATGGTTTCAACTAATGGTCTCAGTTTGTCAAGGGTTGAGAGCAGTTCAACTTAGAAGAACATTGAAAATATTGACAACATTGATCTCAAAGGCAGAAAGGAAGGAGTGCAATCAAATACATCTACAGTTTATACATCTTCCCATTATCTTGTAAATGTAAAAATATACATTACTAGATACCCATTGGTGGGTTTTCATACACCATTGGAAAAGTGACTATTGATGAGCGCAGCAGAGAGAGACACAGTGTATTACAGGTAGAACCAACTAACTTCTATCATTGTAACAAGCATGTAAAAATATATAAAATATATAAAAATAAAAAAGAAGTGAACATGTCCATCTCTTCTCTGAAAGTGCAATTGCTATTTAGGAACAGTACTAACCACTGGAGATGCCATTTCTGGATAGTTATGTTGCCAGAGTGCCATATTGGAACAAGCACAAAAAATGCACTACTGAGAAAGCATAGCCTTTTAATAAGGGAATACACAGAAATAATTAGGGATTAGGAGAGGTAGGTGAATGCCTCATGACATTTTCAAAATTTTGTTCTTCAATGGCAATTAGGCTCTGAGCCTCCTATTGCAGCCTATGTATGTACTAACACAGTGTAATTCTGGTGCAAAGTCCTTGCACTCCACACACAGAGTTTGCATTAGAGCAAATGATTTAATTTGTTGGGATAGGTTTGGAAACATTAACCTTGTATTGCGTTATTCCACACAGTTTTACAGGAAGTCGCTGCTACAGAGATTTGAGAGGCTTCTGCTGGCTGATGAGTGCTGCCTCCTTAATAGTGCTGTGACTGAAAACACATGATTCTTGTGCTCCTTTCTCTCAGTTCATGGGTATTTATGTTACTTTTTCAGGAATATAAGATCTACTCTGAGAATTCACCTGGAACCCCAAGTGAATGCATCTCTGACTATGCCTGGCTATGTTGCACTAGGCAGGTCACAAAAAGTGAAGGGCACAAAGACCAAAATCAGAAAACATTCAGAGTTAGAAAGGGTTAGTAATGCAATCAGCTTTCAGACATATCTGACCGCCATCAAGATGCATACAAAGTCATATTCTCCAAGAAAGCTTTTCCACTATTAAGAGCATGAGGAAGACATAGCAAGGAAGAAAAGTGAAGAGGGGGGAACCTGACCATTGTCTCTCTACTGAGAAAAGAAGAGGAGATGATTCAGCTGAACTGCATTAAGACCTCCACAGAGCACATCTAAATTACTTAGAGAACACTTAGGCATTATAGTAATAACCACTACAGGAAACTCTAATGCAGATGTATAAAACATTAAATAGCTTAATTTATTTCTGATACCTGCTTTTACCCTACTACCTTTTTCCAAACTTTACGCCACTTTTAGATCAAGCAGCAAAATAACAGCAAACTCTTTTACGAAAGATACAATTCAGGAAGTTACATAACCATTTCTTCTGCTTTTCTCCTATCTCATTAATACAAATATATCAATTTCCTCAGTGAGTTTCACTGTAGCTACTCCCCACAGACATCAGAAACATGGTACTACTTGGAATCTCAGTTTACATTAAATATGTTAAAAAAAAAGGAGATTCTTCTTTCTGGGGATCAGAACAATGAGTCCCTAACATATCAGCACTAAAAGGAAATAAAGAGCAGTCCCAAACTCAGTATTTTAAACCCTCTTTTTTTTTTTTAAATTACTCTATTATTACATTATTAGCCTAATTTATGACTTGTGAATGCTTGCAATTCAAAATCCTGGAAGAAAATGGGATGGGAGTTCATAGGTGACATGAATAATTGTAGAGGGGTTCCTGATGGCAATATAGAGATCTGAACTAAACAGGCAGTGAAGGTCTAGATTTTCTACAAGAAAATGATAGGACTTAAGGAGACTCTGACCAGAGCACTTCATAGATGATGGGATGTTACAGGAGAGAGCACCTCGTCACCATACTGTGGCTGTAGCCCTGTCCTGGTCTCAGACAGGGAGAAAGTTGTCTGTTTACATCACCTCTTAAAAGTTTCTATATGCATCTTTATATAGAGTTTATGTAAATGTCAAAACACCCATTTCGAGATTAGCAAAGAAAACAGAAGACAGGAAAAAATTTAGTCTATTATTAATTATTGTGAAAGAGAAGGATTTGTTAGCTGTGGTAGAGCTGGTAATCTCCTTAATCACAGAAAAGAGTGAGAAGTGAGATACTGAATCTTTCAAGGACCTGATAATGTTTAATGAGGTTTAAAAGAGAAATCTGAGAGCTAAAAAGTAGCAGTTATCAAGCACGGATTTGTCATCTGACTCAATAAGAAGAAAGGTAAAAAAAGAGTAGTTTTAAAGTATTTTAGAGCCTTTACTTTAGAGTCGTGCATTGGTTTGTTTTCAGCAACCTGGTTACTTTGTTTCTGCAACTATAGAAAACAAAGTAGAGCCAAGGAGGTTGAAGCTGTAAATTAGATGTCTGACAAAATGGACATATAGGGTATCAGTTAATAACAATGTTTCTTTCTTGTGAAGGCTCTTTTGTGTCTCCATTTTGCAAGAAGCGTGACACATTGTATAATATAATATTTTTGCATTGGCAGTGCCGAGAGTTTTGCTACTTAATGTTAAGCAACACTGGCCTTGGAGAGGGATACTCTTAGCAGAGCCTGAGAGGGAAAACAGAGAACTCTCTTGAGATGGTCCCCTGCACCTTTCCTTGAGTAAAATGTGCTGCCAGTGCCTGGAGCAAAATCTCAGCAGTCTGACCCCTCTCCATCCCCATGCACCAGCACCAGCCTGGCCACAGAGAGAGAGCATCCCATTATTTTATAGAAATGTATGAAAACGACTACAGTTGTTCAACGTATTTAAATTTGATTTCTCTAGGTGACTTTGTGGTTTTTCTTTCTTTGTTCTTTTGTATTTTTTCCCATTTACTTATTGCATTTTTGTATTTGCTTTACACAGTATAGAACGTTCAGTAAAAGAGCTCATCTTCTCCTTACCAGACACATGAGTCAGTGACAGATGTGAATATTTGACATTAGATCATTAATCACCCCTTTGCTCTGAATTTACTCCTCTGTCTTTCAAGGACTGTCTGGAACAAAGCTGAGATAAGTAGGGTAGCTGCAAATTACCCAAGAAGGACTGTCTAAACCAGGGGAGCCCTGAAAAACCTGGAGCTCAGCTTCTTTAATCTGCTAACACAGCAGATACTCAGACAAAATCCTGCAGGGACATTATTCCCTGTGATTCTCCAACAGTATGTAAACTCATGATATCCAAGGACCAAACAGGTGCTAATTTATTCCACTTACCCTCTAGCTTTTGCTTCAGCATGTCATAAACTCCATTAATGCGTAAGAGGTTGTATTTAGCAAATACGCTGTTTACTCTGAAGAGTACATAACTCTAAGGCAGGGAAGCTGAGACTTGCTGTGTACTTTAATTAGTTGTCTGTTCAGTCCAAAGATGCTTTTGGCTCTGCATCCACATGTGCACATAACAGGTACTGCATGCTGCAGTTTTAAGTACTATCTGCTTGTTCTTCCCACTTTTAGGAAAACTCAGGCTAAAAAATCAGCATTGTTTCAGGATGATAAGACAACAAAGAAGAGGTGCCATTTCTGAAAAGAAAAGGGGGATAAAAACAAAACAAAAGAAAAAATCCCCAATAACAACAGCAAAAACACAAAACGAAAATAAAAATTAAACTGTCCCTTAAAGAGAAATATTGCAGCAACTCACTCTTCATATATTTATATATTTGTTATAAACTACTGCAAAGCCATTTCCCAGAGACAGTACTAACATGACAACTTTTACTTCTTATATTGTTGCTTTACTGTTCATGTAGAAATACTGGATACATATGGCTTAGAGTTGCTGCTGCTTTTAGCATTTTCCAGGGTGGAAGAACAACCAAGACACACCATGCACTTTACAGAACAAATCTGAGTAGTGAAGTTCTCAAATCCTTAATCCAAAACCTTCTAGTTGTCTATCTTTCAAACTGAAGAAGGAATCCGGTCTTGATTCACTGAGTAAAATACCTGAGTAAACTAGATATGCATATATATGCATATACAGGATATGAAAATATAAAATCTACATACATACCCATGCACATTTTTCTCTATGCATGTAAAGAAAATCTTATGTTTTATCATAGCAATTGAGATGACCAAACAATTGGTCAAAATATCTTAGAGATAAAATAGTAACTGCTTTCCCTGGCCTTCACATTTTAGCACGACAAATGCTTGTTTCCACAGACTGAGTTCACCAATTGTGGACTTTATTCATTATTAAGGAACCTGAATTTTGCAGAATCTGCAAAATTTGGAATTATCTGTTTGTCTTATATCTTACTTAACTGTAAAACAAAAGGAAACAGCAAGGTGGAAAGACATTTTCACAAAGATAAACAGATACTTTACAACCCCCACCCCCAGACTGTTCTGTTAAACTGAAAACATCCAGAACAAAAAAACAGAAGACCTGGATGGCAGGGCCACCACAACATCTCTGCTGGCTAAGGGAAATAACCCATGAAGCTGGCAATTCTGAAAAGGTGAAAGAAAGATGGATATATCTTAACCAAGCCAACTGAAACTGTCAGGCAAACTAGAAACTCTTTAAACTCCAGATAAGAAGCTAGCCAGAAAACTGTCAGTCCCCATTGACAGAATAAGAGGGAAAAGACGTGTAAACAAAGAGCAGCACTGAATAATGGAAGAGAAAGAACAAGTCACTTCCTTAATGTGTTCTCTCAGAAAAACAAAGAGAAAATGATTTTCAAGACCTGGATCCATGCTTAGATGGAGGAGAGACACTGGCAGGAGTTGGGAAAAATTGATCTGTAGACAATTCTCCGTATTTGAAATAAGTGTTTTCAGCAAGTCCTGCACAGTGTTGGCCGTACTAAATAACATGCACTATAGCTTTTGTAGGACCAGCTGCATTTATTTTTGTCTAGAAGTGGCATTCTTTGTAGCACACATTAATTTTTGCCCTTAATAAAAACTAAAGTCTTTCCAGAGAGGCAGTAACTCTGTGTGCTAGAAATCATGGGGCTGGCCTCCAGGATGTTGTTAGGGACATTCTGAAAGATTTTTCCTATTTTGATACACATTACTTTGTCCTTAGAGTAGCTAATCTGTTGCAGAATCACTGCTGTGAGAAATAGGTTCCAGGGGAAAATGTGATGATCATTTGCTCTCCATTTATCAAGTCCACTTTTTTTTTCTTATGTGGAGCATTACAAAAGAGGAAGGATTCAGAATTATAAAATCTGTTACCCTGAAAGCATCTATTTCACGTGTTCCCCCCACAAATTTGTTCAGGACAGATATACTGAATAGGTGTCAGGATCTGAGTCTTAGAAAAATGTCCCATCTGTAATACAAGACTTCAAAAGATTCATAGATGTAGGATGACACATATTCGAGGATCCTATAAGTGGAATTCAGTGCTGTTATTCAATTTATTTTTGACTAGGACTTCCATAACAGATTTTGATTGCTAATTATTAGCAACAACATGAGTTTAAAACATGATGCAATGGAAAGGACTGACATAAAGTGATCATTAGTGTCAAGATCCCAAAGTATATTTATTAATACTTGTATTTAAGGATATTTGCTCATATCTGGATATTCTTTGAAAAGTAAGTATAATCTTGTAGGAGTGCCAGCAATTGCTAAGAAGACTCATAATTTAAGTTTTTTTAGAAAACAGACAGACATCATTCGTGTTATCTTTATTTTCATAGTCCACTTCAGTCAAAGAGATGTACCTGCACATATTCTGTAGCATTTCTTGGGCCACAGGATAATGAAATACGTGTATGCTTCTGGATCGAAGAATTGCTCACAGATGAGCTTTAGAATCTCTAAGGACTTGGAACAAGACCTCTGGTTCTCACATTCTGAAGGAAAAAGCTTTTCTCCACTAGTTCCTCCTTTGCTGCAACCTGGCAGTGTCACTATACTTCTTATGTTTCTGGAATGCTTTGAGATTTCTCTTCAAAGTTTCCATACAGTCAATTAGGGCAGATGGGAACTTCTGCCACTGCAGAGCTTCTGACTAATTTCACTGAGATATGAAAAAGGCTGAAATGGCTCATGCAGTCCCAGCCTTGCAGACATTGTTATCCTTATTTCCCTTTTGCAGAAATACATCTATGTCTTCCAACAAAACAAAACAAACCAATACAAATGTGCTGAATGGATGTGAATATACATTGTCTCTAAATTCAGCCTCATGGTCTTCCACAGAGGACTAGACTTTTGGGTATGAAGATTTTCATACATTTGACATCACTGTGTATGACATGCTCTATTTTGAGGAGTTTTGCAATAAGAATTTGCTAATGAATAAAACAGTGTCTTCATCTCCATATTCTACAACTTTTTTTGTTCTTAAGTGCTGCAACACCCCTATATCCCACCATCATAAAGGAGGCACCATCTGTTATGACACCAGTGAGAGATGAACTTTCTATGTGTTGTTTTCATCAACAGTGTGGCACTCAGAATAGCTATTTTTTGAATCAATGTGATCTTTGAGACTCTAAAGAGCAGCAGGGCCCTCTGAGACTTTTTCTGTCACTCCACAGATGAAAACAGCCGTCCTGCCATCAGCACACTCTTCTGTGCTGTGGTGAGTTTAACGTGCTTCCTTTTCTCCTGTTGAACATGCTTTTCAACATTATTGCTGATGCCTTCTATCCAGTGTGACATTTTGTAAGGTTAACTGCCCAGAATGTTATTCAGCAAGGATGGACTCGACTATCTATATAAGAAGCATTTTATTTCCTACCTATGCAGTCCTATACATCTCCATTCCTGTCCTGTGTAAATGCCCAGAGGAGGAAGGATGCTGAGTTTCTGTGCATACATACGTCCTTACAGCTAAGGAGGCATTTTCACAATATGAGTCTGAAGGTATGTGCAATAACTCTAAAGCAGAGCATGCAGGATATCTGAGGGTACAAAGCCTTCTGACACAGACTTAGGGAACTGCAGAGAGGGGAGGGAGACAAACCTGGTGTAGTCCAATCCATCCTGCATTGTGGGAACAGTCATTGATCAGACACTCTGAACAATCTAGTATGCCATAAGAAAGCCATGATCTGTGTTAACAACTAAACAATGTGAATAGTAATAGTGCAATGGCCAAAACTATTTTCTTGGCTCTGGCTTATTTAATAGTATGCACACTGCTTTACCTTCAAACTGACTCAAAAAATTCACCCTTCAGCTTACCAAAGTGAACATGTAAGGGTGATCTTACCAATGTGTATAAATAACTGAAGAGAGAGTGCAAATCAGCATGTTCAATTGGAGCCTGCTCCAGGCGACCCTGCTTGAGCAAGGACATTGGATCAGATGGCATTCAGAGGTACCCAAACTTCCAACTCCAAGCTTTCTGTGATTCTATGACTTTGTTCTATTGAGGGTGGACAAAAGTACATAAGCAATTCGTGGACAACATAGAAGGGCTTAATGGGTCATAAATGTCTTGTTAGCTGCATTTTGGTGAACCATTACCTAAGAAAAAAAGGTGTCTGTTCATGTGTGTTAATCTCCAGACAAAACGGTATGTAACTGAAAGTTCATCAAAAAAAAAAGTTCTAAACAAGACATACACCCCATGAACAGTCATCCAGATGAAATATACTGCATAGGACACTTTCCATCTGTTCCACATGGAGTTGTTGAGTTATGAACAAAATGAAAAAATTGAAAAGCATTTCTCTTGCCTGTTTTCATGTCAATGAAGATAAGGGAAGAATGATAAGGAATCAAGTATGCAAAGGGGAAAATAAAAAATCCATACCAGGGGAGAAAATGTTTAAAAATCGCTGCAGAAAAGTTTTGAGCTAACTTCAAAAGAAAAAATCCATACAATTCAGTGTTTGGCTGAGGGGATTTATTAGTTCCATTATTAATAATTGTTTATATTAACATAGATAATAACACAAAATCCTACTGTGCTAGATCCTAAAATACACAGGACAGAGAAAAATGCTCTTACATTGTAACAATAATTTTTCATTTACAACTATTGGAGTATTAGATTATTAGAGCACCTAAACAAGTTAAGAGTAGATTCCTCATTAAAGAACCAAAAACATTTCGACAACTAAATATCTTGCTTCCTCTATCCCCTCCCACACCTTCAATATACATCTTTTAGAAAGACTTCTCCAGTTACCATGAATCTATTTCATGTTATTTTACAGAACTATTTAAAATCTTATTCATTGCTGAGATTGTTCATGAACTTATGTGCAGGGATAATTCAAAGTCATGAAGCTCTAAGTTTTGCTCAACAGTCATTAATTGATGTGTTCTTTAGCCATAGCTAAAACGATATAGAAACTCTTTCACTTCATGTACCTGCTTCAGTCTCCAGTCCTTGATGAGTGTTACACCAATACTGTCAAGAAGATAAGATTTCTCTGCCAGCCCAGAATTCAGATCTCTTCTCTAGGTAGTCAGACTTTATCTATTGTTCCAAAAAACAACATCTTTACTTCTCTTTGCAGTAGATTTACCACTTTTTTTATCTGATTCCTGGCAAGAACCTGACAGAAATCACTTATTAGCAAATTCTGCAATACCTAAAGTAGTCCTTGCAAAACTCTGCCTCCCAGGTGCTGTTGTAGGCCATGTACATGACCCCTTTTCCTTTAAAGTTATTTTTATGTGTACTACAGTTTTGGTGGGTCACATGGGTTTAAAACTGTGGCATCATTAAAAAAATGATATTTCATTGCAATAGTCTTATCAGCTTTAAATGCACAGTACCTAGTTTCACAGAAGTAAATAACCAAAAGTATTTTTAGTTTCATTAAGTATTGCCACTGGGAAAATAATACCGTATATTGCTTGTTTAAGTATTCCACTGGTAATACCTGGGATACTAGCAACTCCCAAGGGTAGATGGGGAGTCTTTGCCCCCAGGACCCTGATTCACTTTCTGGGAGTTTCTATTAACACAGCATTTCCGTTATTAAGCTGTATATCACTTTGGCTTGACAACACAGAGGAGTTAGCGAGTGCTGTAAATTAGGGAGGGTGTGAATGGTTTCTTCAATCCACCTCCTTATCTGCTCATCACAAAATTTAACTTTATGCTTGGGAGGACAGTGAGAAAGAGAGAAGCAGAGACATCTCTAGTATACCTATGGCAGTCTCCTACTTCTAGTCAATTTCTAGATAAATTTACTTTTTTATCCTGCAGGTTGTAGAGGGACTCTGGGCCCTGTGAGTATACCCCCTAGAGCATGTACAACTAATTCCAAAAAAAATGTGGAAGAAATTATCTCACAGACAATGGTAAGAGGAAGAGCAGGTGAGGGGGAAAGGCATCACATCGCTTGAAGTGGAAGTTTATCTCCCTAGATTCTATAGGTGGTGGGGGGACGAGAGAGAGAAGTTTCTATGCAGTAGAGATCACAACACATCTAACTTACAGCCTCCGAAAATCTCCCTTTGCTAGAGACTCTCCACAGGCTGTGCAGAAGCCTGGGAACAGCTACAACTTGGTGAGATGAATAGTTACAGTGAGAACACCCTCACCTGGAGCCAGTGCAGAGTCAATCACATACTGTAAATTCACTCTGTAAGTTATTGTGAACCAGCTTTCCAACAGACAAGTCATTCGTGGCGGAAAAGGAAACCATGGACATGTTCTTTTGTAGACAACGCTGAAACGTTAAAACAAACTTTTATGCCACACTTTTTAACCATTGATTTCAAGGAATTTACAAAAACATATGAACACAAGTACAGTTTTAGAAACTGAGACCACAAGTGATACAAGCACGTCATCCAGAAATTCTGTCAGAGACCTGGGACAACTCCCAAATCTCTGGGTTTCCAGCCAAGATTTATTGTCATTATTCTGCTGACTCATTGTAACAAGGAAAACTAAGCAAGAATTTACAGTGTTGACTCCTCTAGAGGAAATTACATTTCAAACATAGTTAGAGATGGATGTATACTTTATGTAACTAATACTGGCCACATGAAAACCCAGAGGAGATTCTAATATATTATGAATTCCTTTGCCTACATTTTTATAATACGTTCTTGGTATCTGAGAGCAGTAAACACCAATAAGGGTTCAGGATTGACACATTTATGGAAAAGTTTAGAAATATTAAAAATAGATTCAAATTTGCCCAGGACAATCTCTTAAAGTCAACTAAATTCCAATTAGATCATTAAGTCTAAGTGATATGAGTTCAAAACCAGAATAAAAAATTTATTTATGTGTATGCAAAAACCATGGCTCAATTTGTTGCTGTAGTAGGCAATTTACAGTAAAATAAAATTGTTATTTTGGTATCAGGCATGCATATAACAAAATAACGCCTTACCTTATACCCACTGAAATTTTGTTCAAGAATTCCATAGTGTATGGAGTCAGTAAAGTGCCGAAGCTGAAGACCTAAATAGGCAAGAAGGAGAGAACAGTGCAGCAATAAAGCCTTTCTTTCCATCAGTTGCTTGTCAGTGTTATGCTGTTGTAACAATGACCAATGATGGCTTTGAAACTTTCACACACTGCTCTTATAATGTGCTACACTAAATCACAATGCAGGAACTGAAGAACTCAGAGTAGGTACAACGTGATAGCACTGATACCATATACTAACTTCTGAAATAGCACGTAACTCTCCTCTTATCAGGATGCCACCAACATTTGTATAATTTGCTGTTGGAAAGTTAATGTCACAAAGAGAAAATCCTGGAAAGCTTCCTGAACTGTTTTGCTTTCTTGCCTACATACCCTTCCCTGGCCTGAATGTATGGCTATGCATCTTGAATCTCAAGTCTCTCAGGTGCTCTTCTCATGGCAGGACCACTCCAAAAATTGGCTAACAACTTCGAGCATTTTCTTTTCCCTGCTGTTAGCCTCTAGCACTGTACTGAAGCGGGGTTTGTGAGAAGCTCCCACCCTCTGTGTTTGCTAGTACATCGAATGAAAACCACTGACCTTGAAAACTGAACCCAGCACAATTGTCACAGTACAGACAGGTCTGCTGATCTCTTTGTGCCACTCACACGCACTTCTCAATGTAGCTCATGCCTTATGCATGTGCCAAATACAGCCAGAGAGCTCTGCATGGTTTACAGGTGATACATAGCTACACATTATATCCAAGAACCTGTCCTTTCCTCCTAAACTTGTGACCTTTAGCTATGGGCCTTCATGCAGTAAACGCTCCCGTTGCAGGAACAGCTCTGTGGGAGAGAACTCGTTAAACTAGTTTGGAGGTAAAAAGGGGGAAAATTTAGTCTGGATGGGAACTGTTGATGAGATCTTACTGCAATCTTACTGCTGGGAAGGTTGGACATACCACGGGAGCTAAAAAGGCTGGACTACATGGTGGCAAATGCATGGTTTAAAAAGTGGAGAACATCAGGCTTAATTTTCACGATTTTTCAGGCATCTTGTGACCACTCTGCTGGGAACAGGGGTGTTTCTAGCATCTCCCTGCTTTAAAATCTCAGTAAGTGTCAATGACCACACAAGGCCTTGCCAGAGAAAACAACAGAAGCACATTCTTCAGGTCAGTATGGCTTAAGTGACTGCAGCTTCACAGACACAACTTCTCTCTTACTGTAGTCCAATAGGACTAACACATCCCATAAGACCTGAGCAATTTGCCACAGGTTTTCTGAATACTTTAATATTTTTAAGGCACTTTATGAGCACAGTCTATTACTGTGTGAGAATAACAGTACAAAGTAGCAAGATATCATAAAAAATTTTGGAGACAAATGCAATACTCATTATTATTCTCAAGTTTCTTTCCATATTATGGTACATCACTGGTTTCTGAATCACAAAGGTACCCTCCTCTTATCCACCAGTACATGATAAATGATAGGTAATTCCCACTTATGCTTGCTACTTTTCAACTAAGCCAAAAGAAAATCTTCACCACTGACCCTGACATATCCCTAGACACAGTTTTGTATATGATTCTGCTCATCTCTTTCCACGGTGAGCACAGATGTCAGAGATTAGAAGCACACTAGCTCCATCTGCTGAAACTGCCTCTGCAGAGCTTTACACAGATACCTGTGTCAAGTAAGAGATTTGTTTGCATCATCCAGTTAATATCAAGAGATGAGTACTGAAAGTAGATAAGATTGCAATGAAAGTTCCTTTGTCAAAGTTGACTCAATAAAAACATAATATATTAACAATGTTGTCTCAAAATCTGCTTTGTAGGAATGAGCTGTCTTTCACAGTAAGAATAAACAATTTAATTACAAAAATGAGTCACTAGTCTTTCAATTTCCTGATTTTACTGTCCTCCATTTATTTCAACAGTCCTATAATTACTATGCATTTCTTAACCAGATTTAGAACATTTTAATCACAAAAGTAACCTTTATATTGTGATCATGTAGGGGCAGGTTGAATTAAACTTTAATTCAGAAAATGATGTCTTTTCTATATAAAGTAGATTTCATGTCAAAATGAATACTTTTCTTGTTACTCATGAAAAATTTCTAAATTGACCATAAAGGAAAAGTAAGTGACAATTTTTCACAACCTAGCCTACCAGAGAAAATGATCTGAAGTACTGTTAGGATGCAAATTCTGCATAGAAATCACTAAACCTCAGGTATGTAGCCACTGATTCATCTGACACTGAATCTAGTTCAAGAGCTAGAGCACCAGAAATGAGGCAAGTATTTTTCTGACAGGTAAGTTCTAACAGTTTTCAGATAGGTTAAACAATGATTGTTCCTCCATTACTAAACTTTAAGAGACCAGATGAAAAAAACAAAATAGTTTAAATCCTAAAGTAAGGCTTCCAAATGTCTCTAAATTATATCATGAATCAACTGAAAAATACTTCAGTCAGGTAAAACAGTCCTACTAGCACATTTTCACATGCAATTGTTAATGAAACAAGCTTTATGATAGTCTTTCTATGGAGTTTAATAGAAGGCTCCAAGATCTATTTCAAGTGTGGAAAAATATAGAGTTATCCAGAGCAGAAGATTACTGGACAGTACAAATCAGTCCTAGTCCTTGCTGTGGGTGTTTTCTAAACAATTCCTGTCTGGCTTCTGCCCCCAAGGGCAGCAAGAAAGTTCGAAAGGGGTATAGACCTACAGTGAAAAAAAAAAAAAAGTGACAACCACAAAGTCAAAGAAACAGCATGTACACAAAAACTGAACAGCAAAGGTTTGTATTACTTCTGAGCAACACAATTTTAACCACAGGTTATTTTGATGCAGATTTCCAATGCTTTACCCTTGCTAAGGTAGGTGAAGTACTTTGTTCTGGCATCATTACACAAGTACATCTGTGGAATCACAGAGGTTATTAATATTAAACACACCCCACATGTAGGATTGGCTTATTAGCTCCTACTGTACGTACTCAGGCTTCTAATTATCAAGATACATGCTCAGTGTCTATTCTGTTAGCTGGGAAGGTTGTGTCCCACAAGAGGTGATGAGAAACTTCTTCCTGATCTTCTCAACCAAGTCTTAATTGTCTGTTCATAAGACAAGAAAAAAACTTTGGTGATTTGGGGGTTTTTTAAATGTGTTCTAGTGAAATGTTTGCTATTCTGTGAAAAAAAAGTCCAGAAGAAACTTTTTAGAGACATTGGCTTTACCATTTCTGGGACTGCATGTATACTTATCACACCTCAGCTGTTAATCTGATGGAAAATCTAGGGCATTCAGTTGCACAGTTATTTAGCATATTTGACTTAGCCATTGTGCTAATTCTAATACCAAGCAAGCTGCATCTGGGGTGGTGGTGAAGCTTCTCAGTAATCTCTAGGTGTTTCCTTTCATGAATATCTCCTATTTAAGATAGAACAAGATTCTACACATTGGAAACACACTCCTGAAAACACAATATCAGTCTATTAGGCTGCAGTGTAGGGAAAGGGACAGAAAATAAAGGAAATTAAAAGGGAAACAAATTATCAACCAAGCTTGAAAAAAGAACACAGTAACTGCTTTAAATATTCCTTCTGCAACTATAATTTTCTAAGGTTCACATGTGAAGTCCAAAATCTCTCCCTTCTTCCTTGACTGCAAAGGTGACATCAGTCTCACATTACCAAAGGGACTGATTTCACCTCAGAAATGGGTTCTGAGCTGTAAGGTGTCCCAAAGGTACAACATAATAAAATTGCATAATCCACGACCTGCAGAGGCTACATCCATCCCACAGACCAGCAGGACCACAAGCTGAGGACTGAGAAAGCAATTTTATTCCTATGCCACTTACGGGATAGGACACATGTGAGTTTAGCAGCTCTCAGCAGCACAGCCCTTCTTGTGGGGGAATGGCCTTTCTTTGTCAGACTGTGCGTAGGTAAGGGGTTAAACCATCATTTAGGCTTGGCAGTACCTCAGCTGGGAAATAAGTGGTTGCAGTTGAATATATTTAAGCTGAAAACCTTTGTTAAATAAAAGTTTGGGATACACAATAAAAAGAGAAAATAAAAAAAATTTGAAAGAGAGAGGGGAAGGAGAGAGATTAGAGCATTAGGTAGGCTCTGTAAAGAAGAGTGATTTATTTTGCTTCTGCCTCTGCTTGTTTTCAATAATGTTCGAGCTATATGTAGGTTACCAGGCTGTAACAGGTTTGTTTGATCTGCTTATTTAAGTAGAACAAGCTTTTTGTCAGGTAAAAATAAACCTATCCAAGCAGTGTGGTCTAGTTGTTCATTTTATGTTTTACCTTGAGCATTCTATTATGTTTCTCTGTTGTGCACATTTATATCCTAGGCCTTACCAAGCATTTGTGTAGCCTTTATGTTTTTGGAGATTTCTGTATGATTGGTAGAATTACTTCAGTAATAATATTTAAAAGCATAGCTTTTTAGGGAAGGGCAGACAAGCTCTAGGCAGACTGCCTCTGTGTCCCCAGACTGATTAAAATTATGACTAAGACATAAAAGTAAGAATTCTGCTGGAAACAAAATTGTGACCTTTTTCATAGAATATTGTTTAGAAAAAAAGCCACAAGAAAAGAGTCTGGTTTAAGACTTTCAATATGGAGGGAAATCTTATTTAGAAGACTACTTGGATCAACACTGAAGTCAAGGCAGCAGTTTGGACAGGGTGGGAAATCAGTACCTGGCAAATGCATATAGAAGGGAAAAAGAGCCATGGAATCAGTAAAGCTTGTGAGCCATCAATTTGCTCTGAATGAATAACCAAAGCTAAAGATCTTGATGAAATAAAGAAAATTTATGTCTATACCAAAGAGAACTATGATTTCTAAAAAAAATTTTAAAATTATGATAGAAAAAAAATGCTAGGAACTTAAGAAAAAGACAGCATAACAAGCCAGGACGTGGAAGTGCAAGTATACTTGCAAGTCATCTGCTGGGGTTTTTTCTTTAAAGTGTCTATCTTTTCTTGTGATAGTATTTTCTGCTTCTATTCAAAGCATGATAGAATGCTTTCGTCCATTAACAACAAAAGGTTTATCCATAATAAATAGATTAGTAAAGCCATGGAGAGCAGAGGAACAATGGCAAAAAAAAACCCAAAAAAATGAATAGATTATCAGGATGAGTGAACTAGATTAATATTTTTTGTGAACATGAAAATAAACATCTAAGTAATGTTTTAGTATTAGAAACCAAGAGCAGGCTTCAAAGGAAGAAAGGACCTGGTATCATATTCCTAATAAAAAAACAACTCCACATAAGCACTCATGTGATGCAGCACTAAAAAGAGCTAGCAGTCACTTGATACTTAAATTAGCAATAGGTGTAAGAGAAACTAATTTATTTTTAGCTATGCCAAGACTGACACTAATATTATGAAACTGTGTACAGTTTAAATGTCTGCATAGTAAAAAGGTAACTAGGAAATCTCTAGATGAAAGAAACATAAATGATTTAAAGGCTAGAAAAATTGCCCTGCAGTGAGAGTTTGGGAGCCCAATCTGTTCAGCCCAAAAACAGGAGCTTGAGAAGTGTCTTGATTACTGCTTGCAAGTATCTTCATAGCAATAAATTACGTATTAAGGAGATATTTAATATGGTAGGGTCATAATGAGAACATATGGACAGAAAGTAATGCCAGACACTTCTGGCATTATATTTTTCCAGCAATGAAGATGATTAATCATTATAGTGAAATCATAAGGGAAATGACGAATTTTTAATTGTTTCATGTCTTTGTATGAAGATTAAATGTCTCTCCTGGAGGTATAAATTTGTTAAATGCAGCCTGTTTGATGTCAACTAGGTGAAAGAAAATTATTCAAGATCCTAAAATTTCTATAAATCCTGGAGATCTGTCCACTAGGACAAAACTCCCAATGTCTCTGAGGCACCAAGTTCTTCATGCATTGCAAAAGTACGAGTTTTCCATCCTGAAGCTATTAGCCTACATGGAAGGATGCATATAGCTACACTCATTCTTCTTTGGAGATGTCCAAGAACGCCAGGCGATACTAACAATTCACATATAGTACCAATGTAACATCTTGTGTTAGGGTGCAGTCCCCTTTTCCATTTGTGATTCTCTAACTAACTGTTTATCAGAACAGAATAGGCTTTGTAAATTATAATATCACAAACTTTCAGTTTTTAAGGCTTTACTTAGCCTTGAACATCAACAGACGGAGATAGATCATAAAAAATTAAGTATCTTCATTGCTAGTTACATGAATTTTATGGACAGTTAGTAACTCTCTCTTATAACTGTCATTTTTACATGTGCACTTTTTCTGTCTGCATTTCTTTTGTTTCACAGTAGAGTCATGCTCTAGAATTTCTGCAAAGACCAGGAATCTTTCTGCTCCCTCAGGGCCTCTGGATTCTGCAGATAAAGAAGTTAACACTCTTCATTTGCATCTTCAAGTCATCCAGACCTCCAGTAGAAACTTTTAATTGACATTGTGTTGATAATCAGTCTTCAAGTGCTGACCTTAACATTTGTTACCATGGAACAAGCGTTATAAATGTCCAGCATGGATTCTGTGTTAATGGACAACATTCTCTAAAACACTCCAGTGACTTCCATGAGAACTATCTTCAGAGTACCTTTGGCAATGCACAAGTTTACACAGCAAACGCTGGTGGTTGGACTCAATATGATGTAGTTGATACCACTGAGAACAATCACCTTCCTTCAGACCATCATTGGCAAAAGTTCACGTACATGACGTGGAGAAAGGGGGGAGAAAACTAGGAGACTGTTTTTCTGACAATAAGAGGAAGAATATAAATGTTCTACTGTCACATGTGTTCTTTAATTGATGCAGTGTTCCATCCATGTGAAAGAGGTAGCATATACAGACCAACTTACAATGGGCAGAGCACCTCTGGTGTCTTCCCTGAACTCTTTAAAGAATTTAAAGGAAGTTCTGTATGTGGACTGGACTGTAGTGTATCTGATTTTTAAGATATAAGGGGAACAGGAAAATCCAGGGAAGAAAATAAAGCAGAATCATCTAGATGAGAGGACTAAGGTCCTGAAAATAGTGATCATAGAACTGTACAGCTAAAGAGGAATGTATTTTGGAAATGGCTTAGAGAGAGGGAGATTGAGTCAGATATAAAGCTATATGCTACCCAGAAAAAGGGACAAAAAATCCTGAGTGTGTAATTTTGAAAGGAAAACATTAGAGTGCTCTGGAGATATGAGACATTGTGAATATACAGAATAGCCTCTTTTTAAAGCCTTCCTAGTATGAAGAGCTGGTGCTCTGGATCAGTTAACTGAAAAAGATGACTTTTTATTTTTCCTTGCATGCATAAAACAAGAAAGTAGCTGCTTGGGGGGAAAACATTGAATTTCTAGTTCTGCCTGCTGCAAGCAAAGCTTCATTGGCTAATTGGGCTTCCGAGGATGTGAAACACACCAGTGGGAAATTACACTACAACAATCTTGCTTCAGGAACACAGCCAGCCCTGGAACATCTGTCTTTTCCCAAATTTTGCCGAAGCCAATTAAATTCCCTCATAACCAGCTGGTCCCAGTGTGATCACACACTGACTCAGTCAATACAAGCTGACTTTTTTGTGCTGGGGCAAGGCAGCTTTCATTTCCACCTCTCTTGCACTACTTACACACAGCAACATCAGTCCTGCTCATGTGGACTTCCTTTACCAAAATGCCATTGCCTCCAGTGTAAGGCCAAAGCTGAGCTCAAAATGTCTTCGGTCTTCCTTTGTGCTGTACCATGTGATCCAGATTCCTTAATGTACACAGCCAAAAACACCTCACTCTTCCTGTGTTGCAGTTATAGTGGTCATATTGCTGTCAGTGTCCCCCAGAAAATGCTAGACTGGAAGTGTTTTCCCAGTGCTCAGAGCCGGCAGAGCCTTCTTTTTAAAAGCATTCACTGACACATGAGCCCTCTTACACACGAAAACAAGGGCTGGACTGACTGACCAACCCCGGCCTAAACACTGTTTTTCACTTCAGGTGCCTTTCTGTGGTATTTTTGTGGATTTCTGCTGGCTAAGGTCACTTGCCCTTTGACTTGCTCTCTTTCCAAAGGCATGAAAAAATCATTTGCCTGTCATTTTATATCCTAGCAGCCAGCAACATAATAAGTATAACAGCTCTGTTGTCTTTCTGCCCCCACGTATCAATCAACTAAGATCACATAGTATAGAAAGTTTTATAGTACAGTAATTTTCATTAAGGTCATAACCTTACATTGATGAGGCTGATAACAAAAATGCTAGTGATTTATAGTCTAGCAAGGGATGAAGCTATTAAAGGCAAAATGTCCTCTGAGTCATCCCTAAGAAAGGTTTTACACTCAACAAGTGTTATTTACTCAATGGTGTTTAAGTGGGAATTACAGGAGCCCAGTATGATGGGTTTTTTATCTCCCATTTGAAGGGCTGTGTCTGGCCAGAGCAGGGGTTGCTGAAGGAGGAAGGAAAGAAAAATAACATGAGAAACAACACTAATTTGAAATTAGGAACTAAATTTTTTCCTCCATATATCCCAGACTAAAATCTTTATATGGCCCAAGCTGAGTAATTACTAATAAATCATTATCTGATATGAATTTATCTTCATTGCCAAATGAAAACTGCAGTAACAGGATTTCTTTTTACAGGGGGAAAGTAGAAATTACCATAAATATGTTATTCCATACAAGCACATTTTATTTTACCTTTTCATCTGCAATTCATAATATCATCAGTGATAATAGATTTTCATGCTTTTTCTGTTTACTGTAATTATTTTTTATATAGAGACAGTTCTACCTTGATAACTTCCTACATGAACTCATCGACTTCTTTATAATCTACCACCTCTTGACAGAATGCTGAAATGCCCTGTGAAGATTATGTTTTAGTTTGGTTCTCTTTCAGAGTCAAGTCTGCAGGGAAAATAATCTCTGCTTTACTACATCATGATCAGTCTTGTTTATTGAACCCTTAGAGGTGCTGGAAGACCTCAGAAAAATGATTAGCTCATACAAAGGTACCATTATTTGTAAATATTCTTGTTATTTATTGCACTTTCTCCAATAAATATATTTAACATAAAATGTAAAGGATGATTCAGTGTCCTAAAGAGCATGCACACTAAATATGAGCATGATGATGCATATCAAAGCGTTAAAGGGAAGGATTAAAGAAGCCCACATGGTTGCTCATGGTGTAAATGATTTTGTTTATATTTGTGTTCATACATATAGATGCGATATCAATAGTATACACATTTTTAAATATATATTTACATATTTGCCTAGAATTAACATATCCATGCTTATTAAGATATTCTGAGGAATGGTTTAATTTTGGAAAAGATTATATGCATATATTTACAGTTGTCCAAACAGTATAGATCCCCTCTTACATTTTCAAACCTGTTTATATCATCCAAATAATCAGGAGCATTTAAAAATTTATTTTAGTGTATTTTTGCTGGCTAAAATGCAGCAATATTTTCATGAGTCAGAAGAGAAAACACCACAACAACAATCTAGTTGTTCATTTTTCTGTGCTGGAAAAGACTCTCTGAAGAAGACTACTTCTTTGAAGCAGATTCTTTTAAGCAATGTTTTAGAGACATTAGAGCAAAAGAAGTGGTTCCCTTTTGTATTTGTTCATTATTTGTCCCTTTAATCTCAGCCTGGGGTGCCTCTCTTTCTGTGCAACTGCTTGTGAGTGAAGGTCCTCAGCTACTGCTGATGCTCACCAGACATCTCCTTGTCCAGCGGTAAGGTTGTTTGGATTGTCTCTGTGTAATGTATTTCCTGTGAAAAAGAGCATCCCTTTTCCACAGGCAGCTAATTATTCTTGTGACAATATAAACCCACTCTCTCAGAGCTGGAGGCTTTGTTCTCCACTTGTACCCTTACGCTGTCCTGAAGAATTTGGGAAGTTCAGTGATTCTGTTTCTTATTCAAACAGAAATTGTTTCTCTTATATTACTGTGCCTTTTTTCTTATGATTCATTTTTGATCAAAGCAACACAAGTTTTCTGAGTAACAGAATAGGAAAGGAGGGAATTGTGCTGCCAGCGGAGAAAGCAGCAGGCAAGTAAACAGATCTTTCCCTCTTACATCACAGTACACAGCTTTAGCCCTCAAGAAGAAAGAGCAGCTCTGGGAAAAGCGATGACAATTTTGCCATCATGATAAAAGAGAGCTTGAGGATAAGCTTACAGAGCTGAATTGCCTGGGACAGAAACAACCGGGACTGCAGAAAACACTCTCAAACAACCAGCAAGTGCAGCCACAAATTTCTTGCGGATTTTTTGTTCTTGTGCATTTTCTTATTATCAGAAAAGAAAACAATATGACAAAAGTGTACTGTAACACTGTGTAACAACATGTCCATGGTATCACTAGTTGTCTCAGTGTGACCACAAATTTTGCCCAACATGAACAATATAGTCATTAAGAAGCTTCCTAACCACTTTGAATTGCTTCCGGTATCTTGTGAAACTGCTGACAATAAAATGCTTTCAGGAAAGAAGTTCACTGATAATATACAACACATCCCACCTGGATTTCTACATACTCTGCTGGGTTCTCATTTACAGCAATATTAGGAAGAACACTTTCCTCTGCTGTCCTCCAGGTGCTGTTTTCATTGAAGTTGTGGTATCACTGTTTTATTGTATATTGTTGGCAATATTTCTTCTAATCCCTGCGTTGCCAGATCTACAGCGTATTTCATACTTCCAGAAATGGCTGTCATGGTGGTGTGAAAGTTCCCAGCACAAACCACAGGAAGGAGTTTTTGACTGTATCTTCACCTGCACACGACTATGTACTTTCCAAGTGAGGAAAACCAAAAATGTGTCACTCGTAAGGAAAGGTGCAGATTTAAAAGAGGCATTAAGCTTCATCCTGCCAAAGGCAGGTTCTTCCCTATCTTTTGTCCACCTCAGTAACAATTCAGAACAGTAAGAAAGCAAAGGGAAGCGCTTCAGTTCTCTTACACACTCGCTTTGGACATTTCTGGAAGGTGCTCCAAGAGGTCTTTCAAGAGGTGCTCAAGCTAAAGGTATTCAACCTCTCTGCCAGTAAGACTGGATTTGTCATACAAGACTAAAGAAGTGAGAAAGAAATAGCAGTCTCAATTTTGGGGTTTTAGAGTCTATTATGTGAGGGTTTTTTTATTTTTCACTTTCTTCAAGCCTGTAAACATAGGTGATATATTTGAAATAGTCATTTTAATACCTAAATGAAATCTGGTTTTTTGGAATTAGAGTATATATGCTCTTTTTTTTCCCCTGAACAACCAATCTCTTCTATTGCCCTACTAGGAAAACCAGACAAATCCCCAATACATTATAAAACATTATTTAGATTTCCAGGTTTGTAATATATGTGTGCCAAAGTTGACAAGGTACCTTTCAAATTGAGACCAGTGTCAGCTTTTTGGTTTGGGTTTTTTTTGACAGTCAGTATTTTATTTGCCTTCCACAGACATCATGAGTTGCTGATGTAATGGGTCCAACGTGTGTCGTGTTGCAGAGGTTACGTGGTTGCCCCGTGCCAAGTTCCACACTGGTATGCTGGGTAATGTAATAGGCCAGGGCCTGCTGCCCGTTCAGGTGCTATGGGCATGTGAGACAAGAGGTGTGAACAACTTAAGCAGAAAATAGTTTCTTCCAAGGAAATATATATACAAGCATTTAGGGACAAGAGATGTTAAGAATATTTGCGTAGCTTTAGCATCTGAGTTATGGCACTGGATCACCAGGAACCCTCACAAAGGGGATTTCTTCCACCATGTCTTTAAAACTCAGCCAACTTGTCTAACTGATCTGTTGTGATATATGATGTGCACTTAAGTCATGTGCTTAGAACAGCTGAAATTAGGGTGAGCAATCCCCTAGAGGAAGAGAGGTGGAATCCACATCTACTTTTCATCAGGATCTTAAAATCCAAAGGAAATCAACATCTCTTACAAAACAGGAATGGTTTCACTGCCTGTTCAGTCCTGCCTATCATACATCTGATTTGTGGCAATCTTCATTTTATTTATATCATGTATATAGTTAAATCATTTAGTGTGATTAGAGAGATGCAATGACAACTCTTGGCTAATCTTTATTGCTCAAAGATATCTCTAATTTCCCTAGAATTAAAAAACACTTCTGCCCCTTTGTTTGTAATACCAATTATTTTAGAATTGCTCTAAAAGTCCTTCAACACTGCTTGTGCTGTGCCACAGTTTGTATTGCATTCAATCCAGAAGACATGTCCTCTTTGCATGATGTCTGCCTCTTTGCAGCCTGTATGCAGGCTGTCATTTTTCAGCAATATTTTTCAGGATTTCATGACCTTTCCCCATGAGGTAGAAATAGACCAACAAATGACTGCCTCCAGATCAGATAACTTTGGACACATCTAGGCAACATTTCTGCCCAGTCTCTGTCTTCTCTGCAGCTATTGCTGTGTACAGTCTCAAATCTTTTCTCTGTTAAAGAAATCAGTGCTGCCAAAAATCTATTCTAAAAATGCATTTCCAAGTTCAATTGCTGTAGAAGATCTCCTACAGTAATACAAAGTTAGCAGCAGAAGGTACAGCACTAAAAGTTCTAAACTTGCTAGAGACTCAGTGAAAGGCCTCATGGCAGAATTAAAGGAAACTACAATATCATTATAATTTTTTTTTCCAATTACAAGTGTCACAGTCTCACTCTCTATTCTGGTTTGCCTAACAGAATACTTCTGGTTTGGGGCTACTGTACTCAGTCCTTTTGCTCCCCAGAAATAAAATATCTGCATAAATTTTGTTCTATTAAGGAGAAAGTAGCAATTATGAATTTCTTTGTACTGAATGGTGATTTGTTCCAATATCATAGGGCAAAAAAAAACCAAAATACAAACAATAACATAAGAATTTCACACCAGGAACATTCACAGTTAATACTAGAGTGCAAGTCAACTCATTGTTTCTTTATTACAGGCAACATGAGGCAATAGTGTCATCAGATATGTGACTTCTTTAGTGAAGATGCACATTAATGTACTTAAATGCCCTTTTGGGGAATGCTTTTTGTTTCAATGAGCATTTAACATGATCACTGACTTTGGACTGAGACAACAATTTCCACTTGTTATAAGGTTCCGATAGATTTACTCAGGTTAATTTTCCCCTTTATTAAAAAAATGAATTCATTTTAATGGAAAGGAAAAAGTCCCTCCTCATTTACACTTTAGAGTGTGATGCCAGTAATGCTTTGCACCAAAAAAACCTTTTCACTGTTTCATTAGGAATTTAACTGCTACTTAATATAACTTTTATACAGGACACATAAATTTTGCTTATTTAATTATCTTAGTTGGATTGGCTTAACTGACACAGTAGAAATTGCAAACAAATCAAGGTTATCTAAAGGGAACTAATCAAGAAGTCAATGCCTAAGATTTAACTTTTACCATATACTTCAGAGGGACACTATTCAGAGTAGCAAGATTGACTTGGTTTGTCTGGAAGTTCCAGAACAAAAAATAGTACAGCAAACAACAAATTAGTCATGATCTAAAAATTTCATGTAATTCCTTTTCCAAGGACTAGTGAGTCTGAAGCTATACTGTCCCAGCACAGATCAGAAAGGTAATCACTGCTTCATATTTTCTATAAAAGGGGCAAACCCAGGTCTCTGTGAAAAGCTCAAGGTTCTTTGGTATAAAAGAAAGAAAATTGCTAAAGAATTTCCATAATAGAAAGAAAACTTTAGAAGTTAGCAGACACAGTAAAATACAGGAAGGAGCCTTCCAGAACTTTAGAGGGAAAGCTGTGATGTGTGTGTACGACAGTCTTAGGCTGTGCCACTGAGATCGTATTGGAAGAGAAAGCACTCACATTGTCTTTGAATGAGATACATATGGGCAAGACAGAAGAAAGGTTGTGGTCAATCTGTCCTTTATGCAGTGGCTGAAAGGCTGTAAGTCTACCAGATAAATATACGGAAAATGTTTGAAAAGGCATGATTTTATTATTATTAAATGCCCGATGTGAACATACGCATTTGAGGAGAGACTTTTATTTGTGGTTATTCTAAAGATCTCTGAAAAAGAAAAACCTGAATACACAGTTTCTGGTTTTTTACAGGCAAGCATGGTTTTCTAAAATTTTACTTAACAGGCTAAATTTCACTAATTTAAGAGCTGAATTGGTATAATCTCTCTCATCTGTAAGAACTGGCATTTAAATATTTACTAGGTGGAGCGTTATTGGAGAGCGCTAGATATAAGTGTCTGACCTTGTGAGAAAGATTGTCCTACAGCCTCCATGAATGCATATGGTCCAGGATAAATCACTCTGCAACTTATAAAGTAATTATTAGACATCTTTTAATTAGTAAGTATAAACACTGCTACTGATTAAACATATATTTTGTATAGATAACAATGTTCCTCTGCATATTTCTTTCTGAAATTAAGCTGTTACTGAGAAACTGGAACTGAAGATATCCAAGCTCTCATTCTAAACAGAATACTTAAGATTGTGTTTTATTTCCTTTTTATTTCCAGGTGTGAATGCAAATGTTTGTTTCTTATTTGAAACACCTGTATGAGCTGTAGGTGTATACACACCTACTAGCAGGAATTTGTAATCTTAAAGCAGATGATATAAAGCAAAATGCTAAAAGAAGGTACTACAAAGCTGTGACAAAAAACCACAATATTCATGTTTGGATTGAGTAACATGACGGGTAGTTAAGTTTATTTTGAGAAACACAGAAGCCTTTTGTAAGATCTGTCATGTGTTCCTGGTCATGGCACAGATTTTGGCCAGTTCAGGGAGGCACATTAGGAGAGGTACCAACGTGTGCTCCAGCAACCAGAAGTCACTCACTGTGCCATACCACAGGTGAGCTGCAGAAGGCATGGTTGCATGTAGGGCATACCACAATACCCAAAACCTCTGCTGAGGTGCTGCAGTCTTTCACCAATTCTCACACAGGACTAAAAGTTCTAATGGAGATTGTGAACCGGGCTGCTCCAGAAGAGTCTAGAGCAAGACATAAGCATTGTGCCAGGAAAGGGTTCTTCCACAGCTTTGGGCCCACCTCTGAGAATTTTGTAACAAAAATGAGAATGGCACGTGGCATTGTGAGAGTAGCAAAGCAAATTACTGAGTACATTGAGCTATTTTCTTCAGAAACAAAGGAATAAAAATAAGGCTTTACTATTCCAAGTTTTGTTTTTAGCTACGTGGGGTTTTAGGCAGTAGCTGATGTCACTTGTGGTAAATATAATGCTTACATTTTTTCATAATCTCCCTTCAAATGAAAGCAAAAGTTATGAACAGATTGCACATATAACACGCTCTAGAACAAAAGTGCATGACAGTAGGAAGGTAAAATTTAGTTAGTTAATAAATCTTAATTTGGTTGATTTCATTTAATAGCAAAATGCATAAACTATTTCATCCTTGAAGGGTGGTAGGTTTTTTTCAACTAGATGAAGTATCCAGCTAATGCATGTGTCATCATTAACTTCTTTCTCTTGCAATTAAGGTAATAGTTGTCCTTCATGGATAAGATACATTTTCTAGTATTTGGTCAAGAGAAAAAACACTAAAAAATTATCGTAGTTCTGTGTGAAATGACAAAATATTGGCAGCCAGTTTCAGTTGCAACTTACAGGAGCAAAAACTATCAAAAGCACAATGCTCAAAATTGAAAATGTTTTCCAAAAATTGTGACAACCTCTATTTTTATGAAATGTAAATCTTTGCTTCTGCAGAAATAGTCTGATCCTTTTGAGATATCACACAAAAACAGTCAGAATGTAATGACTGCTGAAAATATTAACAGTAATTTAACGTCATAGAATCAAATACTGATAAAGATATGAGTGTTACCACACTGGCTACTAGCCTGTCACTATTGATGTCTGTCCCTAATGAACAGTGATTATGTGGAGAATCTCCTGTTCAGTGTTAGAAGCAAATTTACAACAGAAAGCTCAAATTTTTTATGTACTTTGCAACACATCTGATTTTTATACACGATCAGATTTTAAAAGTTAAAGCAGAGAGCTACATTTAACAATTTAATTATTTCTAGGTATCAACATCAATGGAGGGAGGAAAAAAGGAAAGTTAGAAACTGCTAATTTTTCAGGCATAAAGCTTTTGGAGAAACTTTATACTTAAAAAAAAAAAAATACTTCCAATAAAATTTTTTAGGGGTAAAAGGGTTAGTATATTCCAATTTCTGCCCAGTAACATCTACATGAATCTGGGCATCAGTAAAAATTGGGTTTGTCTGGAGATCGAGATTAAATTTCACTCCTTTTGTGCCTTTGAGGCAAGCAGGAATGTTAAAACAGGGATGTTAAATCTGATTTACCATTCAGAATTGTGCTGGTCTTCTCTGTTTATGAAGTACTTTCAGATTCACAGCCAAGTAGTCCTTTATCAGTTTGTAATTATTACTGTAATTGTCAATATGAAATACCATATTGGAAAAAAAGTGCTTTGGGGATTTGGTATAACTGTTGAGAAAAACAAAGCCACCATGGAGCTGAAAAGATATTGTCCACTTTGGCTTTATGCTGTTTCTCTGTAGGTGTATTGCATGAAGACAGTTGGTTACAGCAGGTTAATAACCCCACTTGAGGTGGCTGTCAGGACGTGTGAAGGACAAAGGTGGCACCAGGTGAGGATTTAGGAGAGCACCATTAAGCAGGGCAGATAAACGGTTTGAAGGAGAGAGGATGCAAAGAGTGATCTGGGATCAAATTCTAAAACCATGTTATGGTATAGCAAGGTGTTGTGGACTATAATTCATAGTAGCGCAGAGACAGGTGGTAGAAAATGTCCAAGAGAGGACAATAGGATTTGTGGGTAGGCCCTGAGGCTATAAATCATACAGTAAGTAGATAAACCAAGTTGGCTGAAAGTAAGCATAGAGTGTGGTATGACAAATTTGCCATTATTGAGCAACAGATGCTCTGCAAGAAGTGTAGGCTGCAATAGGAAAGACTTATTGCCATCATAGACCTGATAAAGGAGTGGAGAATAGATGCAGAAAAATATTACAGGGTTTTTCACACTGTGTGCTCATGAGGTATGTCCTAAAAGATGAGATAGGATGGCTATAAAAAAAGGAGAGGATTTTATTGCTTTCTTTGACACAGGATGTGTACATTTGGTTAAGTGCATGAGAAAAGACTGGCACATTGAGGATCATTATGTTCCAAACTGGTAAAAGAACATGGGATGTGGAAAAGGGCAGCACAGCACCAGCCACCTTGGAGCACTGTGGGT
The DNA here is from genome assembly GCA_013400975.1 of Atrichornis clamosus. NCBI lineage: Eukaryota > Metazoa > Chordata > Aves > Passeriformes > Menuridae > Atrichornis > Atrichornis clamosus. Next base: position 36,267 of record WBMZ01016323.1, read on the forward strand.
GTTGTTGGGAATATCACAGGAGTACAACATCGAATAGCAAGGAGCCCTGCTGTGAAACTCTGCATCCCACAGCAAACACGTTAATGGATCTCACTAAAACACCGAGTAAGAGGTTTACAGACTTAACTTTTGGATAGGTTTGTCTGCTAATCTTGCTTTGGTTATTCTGGCTTTTCCTAAGAGAGATCTTAAATGATGGAGGGAATAATAATGATAATAATATTCTACTTATGTTTAAAAGTATGGTTCTGATGAGTGACAGTATTCTAGTAATTTTATTCTGTGTTCATGTTGAAAAGGAAAACTTATCAGCATCAGCTATTACCATCAAGCTGTAATGATAGACAGCATGATTTTCCTGTAATGCTAAAAGCAATGATTGCAATATCTCAGAGTAATGATGATGACTCTTTATTATTTTTTTGCTTATGCAAAACCAAAAAAAATGACAAGTTTTTACTGAGTCCTTTAATTTTGCAGACTGAGGTATTGTTCTTACGTTGTGTCCACCTGACTAGATCCCTGAGGCAGTACACGGCATTCATGGCCTGTGCAGCTCTATTGATGCATAAGGATTGGCACAAATATATCTCCACAGATGTGTGCTGGATTTCTGCTGGAGTGCAACACCTCTGTCTTACTGTGTGCTATTCCCATATGTCATATGATGGGGAAAATTAATGTACAAATGACCTTGTTCATTTTGAGGGCAAGACAAGGTCCATATATTCTTCAAAGCCCCAGATGTTGGCTCAAATCAGGGGCAGAGTCCCAAACAAATAGTACAGTGTTTGTACTGGGAGGTAGCTCAGAGAGGATTCACATTTAGATGATGTTTTGTAGATTTGTCATCCTCACTCATTTATAATTTACCTGATTTGAAATCAGAGGGAATTTTTCCCACATCTGACAGACAAGAGTGTGTCCACCAGATTAAATATTCATAAAGGAAAATAGCCACATTTAAGTGGTAAGTTGATGAGCATTCACATTTAAATGATGACATCTGATGAATTTTTATTGATCGTTATTTGCCTACTTTTAATAGATCATGATCAATAATAAAAATTGTAACCTGTAATCAACCCTTCTGACTGGTCATATAACCCTCACTTGTTTTCTGTTGTCACAACAGGTTTTTTCTCTAGATCAAAATATAACTGTCAGCTACCAGAGGGCAGTATCCTGCAGCATATTTTTTAATATATACTTCCAAATTTCAGGTCATTAAATTATAATTATTTTTATTGAACTTAATTTCTGGTTATTAGGAGGGAGGGGAGTCTTTTAAATAAACATTTCTTTTCAATAAAATGATTTTTCCATCAGTGGAGAAAATATGAGACCTTAAAGGCAGTATGTGCCTTATTGCAGTATGGTTTTTCTTGAGAGGAAAATGTATGGCTTTTCATAAATCTTTTAACTCATTTGAAACCAATATTTCAAACTAGAGCTGATCAGCTAGAAGAGCTCAAACTGCAAGTGCTTTTTTCACAGCCATTTCCTTCTAAAGCAATTATTTCCTGATCCACTATGCCTAAGCAAATTAATGCCAGAAGAAAGAAAAATTGGATTAAACATAAAGATTTAGTTCTAATAATTTTTACTTTTCAAGTTATTGTTGGATTATAATGTCCTTTACTGTAATCTCTAAATTATTTAAAGTAAGCTAAGCAATCTAAATTCTTCTCTGTACTAAATTATTTAGAGCATAAATGCTTCCTGTTGAATGCTTTTGTGCTCAAATAATGTATCTCAGGCTAAGAGAATAAAATTAATTTTAATGCAATAATACAAATGCAATAGCTAGGAAAAATACCTGAAGTGTCTTCCATTATGTATTTACTCATGAAACTTGTGGAACTCAGCTCAATAAAATTAATTTCTTATTTTCATCAATAAAAACCAAAAATTCTCAAGAATTTCTTGCTACTTTTTTTCACAGGACACTAAAGTCAAAAGTTTTCTTACAATACATGTCTACTTACAGCTGAATTAACTTCTCTTCTTTCAAGACCTGTCAGATTCTTTTCATTCCTTATTATGAGTTCACAGGTATAGCATAAATAACTCACAGAGTGAGTGAACATCTTGGAGGGCTTCAAGACATAGCACATTCTTACTTTAAAAGAGGAATTTATACTATACACAATACAGCATTAATGACATAATTCATATTTCACAGCACTTCATTTGTAAAGGGAAGATAAGATAGACCCAGCTGACCAGGAATTTAAATCAGTAGGGTGGTTCTCATTGATTTGAGATGACAGTGCTTGAGACCAGAATATTCCAGAATGAAGGATGGAGTAAGATCTATGTATGATGTAGCTTTTAGATTTAAATAAAAGGTCATTTTTGCCTCATTGCCGTCAGAAACGCTCACCATTCCAAACCAATAGAAAATATTTTATTACAATAGGCTGTTGACACATAAGACAGCCTTTCTGGTTTAGGTATCTTTAGAAAGAACATACCAAGGAAACAAACAGAGAATGGAAATCAACTCCAAGATTCACTATTTCTTCTTGAAAATGGCTGCATTTTTCCTATAGAAAATTAATGCCCATTGGTGTGTTAACAGAGCAAACTACTCCTTAACAGAACAAACAAAAATGTATTTATTAAATAATGTAATACTAAATATAAATCATAATCCCTAGACTTTTAATGCTAGTGAGAAGCACTTTACTCTGAAATAATCCATTGTTATTACAAAGAAAATAAAGAGAGGAGGATGAGCATGCTCCTCATTATTGGCTGGACTTATGAGGTCCTCACTATTTGGAGTAAGAAATTTTCTTACCCTCTACTCCCACGACAGCAAAATTCTCCACGGAGTAAAAGACAAGTCTTATACTCAGATGCCAACCTGAGACTACATAAGATGAAAGTACGTTAAAATTTGTAAATATGTGAGCATCTTTTTAAATTTAATATATTATTAGCTTCTTAAGTATAATATGGCTTTTTACTCAGAAAGAAGTTTCAAATGCCTTGTCGTGGTTTGCTAGACCTGGGTTTTGGTA
>WBMZ01016325.1:0-21125 GCA_013400975.1 Atrichornis clamosus
CCCGCTCCCGCCCCGCTCCCGCTGCCGGGAGGGCCGGCGCTGCCGCCATGTTCCTGCGGAGCGGCTGCCGCAGGCTAGCAGTACCTCTGGCGCCTCGCCACGGGCGCCGCCGGGCGTGCAGCGAGGTTGGGGCAGCGGCGGCGCCGCGCTACGAGGTGGTGGTGATCGGCGGGGGCCATGCGGGGACGGAGGCGGCGGCGGCGGCCGCTCGCGGCGGGGCCCACACGCTGCTGCTCACGCACAGGATTGGCACCATCGGTACCGGCGCGGGTGCGAGGGTTGGGCTGGGGAAGGTACCGCGGGCGCCTCGGGTCTCCGGCTGGGGAGCGGCGCTGAGCCGGGAAGGTCGCGGGAGCCTTTGGGCGGCGGCAGTGCTGAGGATGTCCCTATATCCCTTACCCAGGGGAGATGTCCTGCAACCCGTCCTTCGGCGGCATCGGGAAGGGGCACCTGATGCGGGAGGTGGACGCCCTGGACGGGCTGTGCGGCCGCGTGTGCGACCGCTCCGGCGTTCACTACAAGGTGCTGAACCGCTGCAAGGGCCCGGCCGTGTGGGGCCTCCGCGCCCAGATCGACCGCGGCCGCTACAAGGAGCACATGCAGGTGAGGGGGCCGCGCCGGGCGGCCGGGCCGACTGCTCTGTACTGGGTGTTGGGTTAAACTACGGGGGATTACGGAGGAGGAGACTGTGTTTTGTTTTTCATTACTTACCTATCAAACTTTGATACCTTTCTGTTTGGTAGTTCAATGCAGTGTAAGTTGTTGGAGTTCAGCATAGTTTAAAAAATTCTCTGGCGTTTTAGATACAGGTCAGGCTTCGTGAACAAATAGTTCATTTGAGGTAAAACTGTATGTGAATGAAAACTCCTACCTGATAGGTCAGGTTGGTACCGTAACTGTGTGTCTGCCAAATTACCTGGTAAGCCTGGAACAGGGTGATAGATGTTTCGGAGATCTTCAGGGTTTGGGAATGCACGTATTTCTCGTAACTTCCTAGATTTTTGCAGTAACTCCTTTCATGACAGAAAGAAATCCTTAACACACCACTGTTGACAGTTCGTGAGGCATCTGTGGAGGATCTTCTCTTGACAGAGCCAGAACCAGGCCATCCTGGGAAGTGCCAAGTCACAGGAGTTGTTCTGGGTATGTGCTAGTAATTCCATAAGTGCCTTCCGTTACTCCACACTAGAGCAGCATTTGGGGTAAATATTCGTGATTCATCAGTGAGAAAGATGAATTAAACTTTCCTAATGCATTAGTGAGAAAGATGAATTAGCCAACAGAGCTGGCTTAGGCAGAGTATGAACTAAACTAAGTTAATATGTGTAACACAAAGTAACACAATGACAAAAATGCCTGATTTGATGGGATACTGGGATGTTGCCTAAGTTAACTTTCTTTAGGCTAGTGATACTGAATTCCATGCTGCATTTTGAGACTTTATTTGTTAAATGGTGTATGTTGCCAGAAATGTTACAGGACCATGGGGTCCTGTTACTAACAAACTTGTACTTCACTATCCCTTACTGTTCTAATAAACAAGCTTTCTGAAGTAAAAGCCTGGATATGAGTTTTTCCCAGGAGTGAGTTTTCCTTGTCAGGGGTAACTTGCTTAGGAATAATAAATATACAGGAATAACTACATACTGTTTATTGTAGTTATTACTGTTGACGCTTTTATTATTGAAATGCTGATTTTGTTTTATGGTAGGAGATGGATAAACCCTCAGTGAACACTGTTAGTCTAGTTTTAGACAGAAGCATCAGAAAACCAGGGCTTTGTTGATACTGAAATGTGTACATCTGAAAACTTGCTGTTTCAGGGGATGGGAGCACAGTACATGCTGGGAGTGTTATCCTGACCACCGGCACATTCCTGAGGGGTGTGATCCACATCGGACTGGAGGTGCACCCGGCTGGGCGGCTGGGGGACCAGCCAGCCATTGGGCTGGCTCAGACTCTGGAGAAACTGGGATTTGCTGTTGGCAGACTGAAGACTGGGACACCGCCCCGACTTGCCAAGGACACGATTGACTTCAGTGGTCTGGAGGAACGTCCGGCTGACAACCCTCCAGTGCCCTTCAGCTTCCTCAGCGAGGCTGTGTGGATCAAGGTGGGATAGCACACATCAAATGCACCTAGAGCCAGGTGGGGAGTGGTTCTGGGAATGCCCTGCTCGTAATCAGCCGAGGAATTGGTGGCTGGGAAAGGGAGCTTGGATGTATTCATACTGGAGAAATTCATACATTTCTAAGGACTCTCAATGCGAGGGAGAAGTTGCTTCTGTTCTTTTGAAAGCAAGTACAGTTTTGCTCTCACTTCTTGACTTCAGAACCAAACTTTCGTTACTTCTAGAGTTAGAGCTGTGTGAAATGTGATATTACTACTAGTATTCTTCATATGCTGGTTACATGGGTGGTTTTACAAAATGCTTCCAGTCTTAGACCTGTATTTTGGAGATCTATAATGTCTTGCTTCTTAGCTTTAGAATAAGGTTAAAATGTTGAAGTTAGAGACCATTAGTAGTATTGACTAGGAAAGATAAATATGGCTTTATTCACAGAGCTCATAGGTGGCATGCTAACTAACTTAAAAGCAGAAGAGGTTCAAGTTTCCAAAGAAAATCTTGGAAAATTGACTGTTCTTACATAATGTAATTAAACAGCACAGACTTAAGTATCGGGAGTTAATTTTCCCCAGAGAATATGGGAACTGCAATAACCTATTATAATTGGGATAGAGCAAAAATAATATCACTTGAAGTCCTTGGTGTGTGTAGGAGAGGTTTGAAAGAGTTAAGGTGCAATATTATTACTATCTTGAATGTGAGTCTATTGACTCTTTTTCAGATAAATCCATGGAATACTTTACATGGTAGAGTTTTTTCCAGACTTTGAATTTTTCATGTTAATTGCAGACTTTTGCCTTTTTTTTTTTCTTTACTGAGATTTTTTTTTCTTCACTGAGAAGATTTCTTTGTGTTTTTCCTTCACCAAACTCTTTAATTGGATGTTAGCTGTAGGGTCAGCAATTAACTCATCTAATTCCAGAGCTTTTTTTTTTTCCTGTGGTCAGTTTGAATGCTGTGACATAACATGTTGATTTAATGGGAATATCCGTCCTGTAATTAGGAATGCAGTACATAGAGTAGAACTTGAATTCTGGACTCCCAGGTTCTGTTCTGTTCTCGGTCTGGATTTGGGCTTGTTGCTCAAGCTCTGTGGTTGCTCATGTTCCATGTGTACAGTGGGTATGACAGTGCTACTTACCTCTCCGAGAAGTGAGAGTCCCCTGTTATGGAAGAGGTCTTGGAGATGCTCAGAGTTGTTCAGTAAGGGGACAGTGGTGTGACTGGATTGACTTAGAGCGAGCCTTGGCCTCTTCCAGCCGGAAGATCAGCTGTCCTGTTACCTGACTCGCACTGACCTGAAGGCCCAGCAGATCATCCGCGATAACCTCCACCTGAACAACCACGTCAGGGAGACCACCAGGGGCCCGCGGTAAGTGTGTGGCATCACGCGAGGCTCTCAAGGGGACCGGCTGGCAGGTTGTTTGGGACTGTGGGTCCCTCCTGCTTCACTTCTGGAAAGTTACTCTTTCTCCATATCAGGCAGTACTCATGGCTTTTTACTGCTGCAGGTACTGCCCCTCTCTTGAATCAAAGGTTCTGCGCTTCCCAAACCGAGAACATCAGGTGTGGCTGGAGCCTGAAGGCTTGGAGTCCAATGTCATCTACCCACAAGGCATGTCCATGACACTGCCACCTGAGCTCCAGGAGCAGGTGATCAGATCTGTCCCAGGCTTGGAAAAAGCCAAGATGTTACAGCCAGGTGAGGGGGGTGAATAGTTTTAAATGTATTTCTCATATTATTTACTGGTGAATGAAAAGTGGATTTTGTTTAGAGCACAGCAAAACAAAGGAAATACGAAACAAAACTAATTCTTGGATGCAGGGATTTTAACTTGCTTATTTTGAAATCATAGAAGTTGATAAGCTAAGTCATTCAGCTGCACTGATTGCCTTTGCTGACCTTCAGAAACCCCTCCTGTAACATCTGTCTTGTTGTGTGTCACAGGCTATGGGGTGCAGTATGACTTTTTAGACCCCCGACAGCTGACTGCTTCTCTCGAGTCACGTCTTGTTCAGCGCCTCTTCTTTGCAGGCCAGGTAAATGGCACGACAGGCTATGAAGAAGCTGCAGCTCAGGTGGGTGAATGTCACCGTTGTATATTCAGCACTCAGAAAGGGATATTGCCTTGGCCTTTGTGTCTGGTGCAGAGTCTGCCTAGGCCCATTTTGTGCTCATGGGATGTTCTTACTTTTGTTGCTCACCCTGATTCCAGACTTGCCCAAGATGTTTTTACTTGTATTGATGCCTTAGGGTTTTAGCTTCTATATTTTCATGTATCTGTATTCTTGTAGTTTTCTAGTGTATAACACTAAGCTACTGTTCTCCCATTTTTAGACAAAACAATTCCTCTCTAGGCCCGAAGCTCAAGGACACCTTACTGTCTCAGGGCCCCAAAATGTGTAAACAACAGAGAATTGGGGGAAACAAGCTTGGGGGGATTGACATCATCACCTGAAGGTGTATTTGGAGAATTGGGGCCCAATGTGCTAATAAGACAGAACTTATAAAAGGTGAATATCTCGTGACTTGGCATCCATTTTGGGTGAAGTCTCTTGGAGAGGCTTTTGTCTGCCCTCAGTGTACCAGTAGGCCCTTATTAAATTTGTCTGCTTCCATTCTCTTAATCTTGTCTGGCCTCTGTTTCAGATGGAACTGTTTAGGCAACAGTATTTGTACAAGTGTCTGCAGTTGCTTTCACTAAGGTTGCAGTAACAAAAGTAATTGGAAGTGGGTACAATGGAAAACGTGGGAATTGTCTCTAGACACATCAGCAGGGGCCGGGAAGCCCTTCAGACACTTGTAATGTCTCAAGAAGGAAACTGCCTAGATTACCAGCACAGACTATTGCATTTTCCTGGGTACAGTTTGGCATGCGAGTCGTTGGAGGCAGGTGTGCTGCTGTTTTTGCTAAGAAGAGAGCAGTGAATGTTGTTGGGTTGTTTTCTGTCCACGCAGGGTGTGATTGCTGGGATCAATGCTTGCCTGCGGGTGCGTGGCAAGCCCCCGTTCACTGTCAGCCGCACCGAGGGCTACGTTGGTGTCCTGATCGATGACCTCACCACGCTGGGCACCAGTGAGCCCTACCGGATGTTCACCAGCCGCGTGGAGTTCCGCATGTGCCTCCGGCCGGACAACGCCGACGCCAGGCTCACTCACAGAGGTGCCTTATTGCGCTGGCTCTTGCAGTGACCAGCCCTGCCGGGTTGTGGAGCTTTGTCTCCTACACCATCTGTCTCTGCAGGGTTTGAAGAAGCTGGGTGTGTGTCACAGCAGCGATATGAACAAGCAGTTAAGATGAGAGCTGCTTTAGAGGACGGAATTGCAACACTAAAATCGCTTCAGTTCAGCAAATCCAGATGGTCCCAGTTACTACCAGAAATTCCCATTAGCAGCAGTCGCAGGTCACCTGTCAGGTAAAGTTACAGCTGTGGCTTTCTGGTTTGACCTATGCTTGCTTTAGCACATCTGGCTAGTGATTTCATGGCATTTGTCCATCCTTGTTGAAGCTCTCAGTACTCCAGGATTCCAGCTTTATCACCTTTAGGGGACACACATCTGATGTTTGCCTGTAGAATAAGTATGACAATGGTGTTTTTACTATTCCACGTCTCCTGGTGCTGACATGTGCTCCTAAAGCAAGGTGGTGCTCCACTGGCCCAGACAGTTTTTGCTGTCGTTAAAGAGAGTCACCAGCTGGTGACGGTTTTGCAGTAGGTTGCTGCTTTGCTAAAACCTTGGTAAAACAGCAGTTGATTTCAGGCTGGAGTCAGACAGTAGCTGTTCTTGTGCACAAAGGCCCTTCCTTCCCATACCGATCCTTTATCTCATCTTTTCTGTTGTTTTAGATCAGTGACTAAGACCTGGCTGACACAGTCTGTGTGAGAGGTTCCCCTTGGTGCCTTTACCTTGTCCCTTCTGTGCTGCTGTAATTTTATATAAGGAGTCCCTCTTTGAGAGTTTAACAGCTTGTCTGTGTGCTGAGAGGAGACAGTAGGGAGTTGGCTCTGCAGTTGTTCTGGCTTATGCTAAGAACTTTATAAGTTTGAGCTGGGAACAGCTGTAAATCTGCGTTACGAATGGGACTCCTTTTTACCATAAATGTTTACTATTGTTCTCCACAGTGCCTTTGACATCCTTCAATATCAAGTTGCCAACATGGAGATTCTGGCAAAGGCGGTCCCAGAGCCCCTGGGCAAGCTCGCTCAATGGAGAGAACTGGCAGAGAGATTGAAAATAGAAGGTAGAGTACAAGGGTTAGGCTGTCCCATTGTGATCTGCATACGTTTTGTTTGGTAAGGGGAGAGCAATTGTCCAAGTGTGTTTCATGTTCCTGTTTAGGGAAATGAAACACTGATCAGAGTGTGCACCTTTTACCATAGGCCACAGCCCTTCGCATGCACCTGTGTTTCACTCTGTGGAGTTAGATCACTTACTTACGTTGGGATTTTTTCCTCCTTACTGCACTGTCAAATAGACCATCCTTTTCTGGGGTGAGAAGAAAAAACTAACCCATGTATCTAAATTCCTGTAATAATCAAAGAGTGTGACTTCTTCCACAGCCGTGATGTGATTTAGGCTCTATTGTCTGTGAGACTGGGAACTTCCTTAGGAGCTTTTGACTTTTGACCATCTCAGTGGAATTGCTTATTCTGCTTACAAGAATTCTTGAAAGTGACTTGTTTCACGTGAACATCTATATCTGGTTTTCTTGTTTCCCTGCTCACCACAGCTGCTTACGAGTGGTGTGTAGTCAACCAGCAGCAGGAAATAGAAGAAGTGCGTCGTGACGAGGCGCTCCAGCTGCCAGACGACCTGGATTACTTTGCCATCGATGCCTCCCTCTCCGCAGAGGTGCGGGAGAAGCTGGACTTGAACCGGCCCCAGACGGTGAGAGATGCAGCCACAGCAAGGCTGAGCAGCACTGAAATCCCTTCTGTCTTCTCAAGGGGCATGGGGGGTGGAAGAAGCAGGGAAAGGAGTACCCACAGGTTTTGATCTTACGTCTCTCTAGCTCCAGTGTGTAGGTTTGGTTTTGGTTAATTCGTTCCTGTCTCCATGTGCAGATTGGTGCAGTCAGCCGTATCCCTGGAATCACACCAGCTGCTATTGTTAACCTGCTAAGGTTTGTGAAAACCAATCACCGGAAGACAGAGAAGCTAAAAGCTTTGCCTCAGTCTGGGGAGTACTTGCCAGGGAAAATGTACTCAGAGAAAGCAAGTTCACAAAGACAGATTTCAGCCGAGTTTTCTGAAGAGGAGACAAAGTTTGTTAAAACACCTTTGTAGAGAACGGCACTGATCCTGCCAGGCTTCATGGCAAGATCAGCTGTGCTCTTGAGCCTCTTCCCAAATAACACCCATGGCTGGCCAGATCCAAAGCAGTTCCTGTTGTGTTCTGTGGCAGTGTCATTGCGTAGAACAAAGGTGTTGAATGTGCGATGTAAGTGCTCAGAAACCTAAATGCAGCCTGTGATTTTGCTGCTGCAAATGAAGAGACGGGAGAACTGGTTTTAAAATTCCACTCATCTGAAAGACTTTGGATAGTCAATCTTGATTCTACAGTATCTTGTAAGGGACAATGTTTTGTTCTTCTGAAATGAGTAAGAACTGTTAGTGTGCTGAGCCCATGGCAGCACAAGAGGATTTGAGCCGACAAGTGTGTTCCATTGACTTCAGTGTTGGTGTTCCTAGCTGTGCAGTGACAACACACGGGCTGGTGTCTCGGTCTGGTGTCAGCCAGTAGGAAATGCTTGGCTACAGAAACGTGTGCCACACGAATATTTACATTTACGTAGGAGTCTGAATGTAAACACCATAGCCTGCAGGTGGTTTTCTCCTTTAAAGTAAATAAAGACTTTCTTGAAACTTGCTGAAGAAGTTGGTTGTCACTTAGCTTTCAGCTGGGCCTGAGCAGTTCTCTGGACCACAGTTCACACACGTCAGGTGGGCTGAGAATCACTGCAGAGCTGGGAGAGGCAGCTGGACAAGGCTGGCTGCCACAGGCTGGGCGCTGAGGGAGATGGGGGACTTGTGGGAAGCTGCCCCAGGAGCCTCAGCTCGGGCAGTGCAAAGCTCAGTCTGACATATGGGGGGCCCAGGGGAGTAGGACCCAGGGGTTTCTCGTCAGCACTGGTCCTGCAATGCACAGGACTAGAACTTGGATTTGAGCGAGATCCAAGTCAATTGGATCAACTGCAGTCAACTTGTCACTTGCCGGCAAGATACGCAGAATTCAAGGTGTTGCTGTGCATCTACCGAATCCTTGCCTGACTTAGGCAGCAGTCTCTGGTGCTGGTCTCATTTCTCAATGTTCTCTGGCTTGAGAACACTCTTACAGTTAAATCAGAGAATCTTGTATGTTGGAAAAGACCCTTAAGATCATTGAGTCCAACCACAATCCAAATATATATGTCATTTTGAATTTACAATGTGGGAAATTTCTCCGGCTTATTTGCTCTGGGTGAGTGGTTCCTTTCCTGTCCCGAGCAAGGAGTTAGAGAAAATCCCTTTTGTTAACAGAGACCCTGTCATGCAGCAGGAGGATGGGCAGAGTTTACAGCTTTCTTTGGGGCACCATCCGCCTGCCTGAAAGCACCTTCCTGTCACCAGCTGCTGGCTGGTGTGGAAGAGCTTTAGGCATGTGATCTGTAGGTCAGTTCATGTCAGACAGGCTCAGAAATCCAACATCTGTCTGTCCCTTTATGCCTGTGGCCTGTTTCCTTCCATCCTTTTTGGCTCAAAGATTTACTTCAACCTTGTAAGCCTTAAATTCAGCATAAGCAAGGCAGCTATGCTTTCTCCAGTGTAGCTCAGGCTCCAGGTATGGTGCTCTTGATATTCCAGCTATATGAATCCAAAGAAACCCTAAACCTTGTGCCTCTCTGTCTATTCAAAGCAGCAGAACTTCTGATCAAGAAAGTTATATGCTTTCTTCACTGCATTATCTTTGTATTATATTTTGTATCTCTATCTGTAAAAACTTAGATCTGGTTTCTATGGTCTAGGAAGAAAGCCCTATGCACACCTTCATCCTCTCACTTTTAATCTGGTTGTGCAGTCTCAAAACTGCGTTTCCTAGTTCTTGTCAGCAGTCATTTGACAAGACTATTTAACTCTCAATAATGTGTGTCTTCAAAGGCAAGTACCTTTGCACTTTGCTACAAAAGCAAACACTTCTTTCTCAGTTTTTTTCCCTCAGCTTTTTGTCCTAAATTTATTTCTGTGCTTCTGGTCTCACACATGCAGCGTAAATCAAAGGGTGATTCCACTGAACTGGGCTGCACCAGTGTCAAAGGAAGAGCAGGAGTGGAGTTTTGCTTTTCTTACATTTAACAATTTAATAACGCACAGCTGTGGTCTAAGAAGGGGGAGAGTTAACTGCAGGGGAAATTGAAGTCAGAAGTGCATGGATGCATTGCTTCCCAGCAGATCTTCTGTAACAACTGTTCTCTCTTTCAGTGTGAAGTGGGTCTTTGGCCACTGGCGAGTTCTCTTGTTAAGACAGGGTGTCCTCTGTTCACATATGTGGGTTAATGATGTCCCTATTTGCTGAAATGGAAAGCCTGGCATGTGCACGAGTTTGAGGACTGGCTGTCCCTCAGGTATTGGTTTCATGTATACAGAGCTTGCCACAATATTTTGTGCTTGTTGAACAGTTCTTATTCGAGAAGAATTTTAGCGTGAAAAAAGATCATTGCTACAAGTAGTTCTATTCATTTTGTTAAGAAAACCAAGCACATAGAGAAAGGCTAAATAATCTGCTGTAAATAGGGTGGGCAGATAGGATGGACACATTGTGCCATCTGGTTTCTAATCACCAGGGATTTGTTACGAGGCCCAAGGTTTGGTTTTGGTTTTTACATGAAGACAAAGTGAGCTTAGACCCTCACAGGTCCTGTGGCCTCGCTAAGGCCGACAGGATGGGAAGGGCAGAACTGGAGGAGCCTGTTTTTAACACGGGTGTCTGCTTGCTTTTCCTTGTCTGTGCAGTAATGAATGGCACTTTGTCCTCCTGTAATCCTCGCTGTGACCAGGCAAGCAGGGAGAGAGGTTGTGTGGTGAGATTGCCATAACTCATCGCATATACCAAATGTCTTTGTGTTCCCTGCTTCAATGTGTATGTCTCTTTTTCCCTCCTGCAGAACACATGCCTGGGGATCAGCACTTTTTCCTCAGATTACTACCATTCTATCTTATCCCAGATTTTTTAAGACAGTTTGTTTTCCTCCCTAGTCTAGTTTTCATTTCATATGGTACTTGAGCTGAGCAGTTTCTTTATCTTTTCTTTATTTCTGCCTTGGAAATGAAAGCAAGAGAAAAATGGAAAGACATTTTATGCTAGGAGACACTAAAAGCTGCCACCACTGCAACCTTTGATGGTCTCAGCGCTGCTGGGATGTTTGCAATGGTGCTGCAGTGGCCGAGTGTGTGGATTGCCTTAGTCCCTCACTTGGCTGGCCCTGGGCAAGCACAGATGTGCCTCCTAGTTGTGCATTGGCCTTGCACTTTGTTAAGTAACAATCTTCACATGCAGTGATTTTCAATGCTCAGGGGTTATCAGCTTTGATGCCTACACCTCCCAGGTTGTGCTGCTCCTCTATCCAGTGACAAGAATTTCAGGATTCATTTAGTGGATTCAGGGAGGAATCTGCTGTTCCTGCTGAGATGCTGCTTCCACCAAGGAGGTGCTCTCTGTGTTTCCCACTAAACCATGGCCTGTGGTTCTCAGAGTCCTTCCAGGAGGTTGTTTCCATCTCTTGCTTGCTATCACTTCATGAGGCTACTGAGAAATAAAAGGTATTTTTCCCCTCCTGTGACTAAAACTAGTGGTGACCAGGCATTCACATGGGAGGTGGGAGACTTGCTCTGCAATTGCTATTACATGAAGGACAGAGAAAAAGGGATTGATTCTTGATCTATTATTTTAATGAATGATGTTTTAAGGAAAAAAATTGTGCTTTTCTTCTAAACTGCTGTGCAGTTTTAACTTGGCACGTGTAACTCTGAGGGAGGAGACACACGTGGACCCCCGTTTGAGGATCTCTGACTCTGTAATCACCATTGTGTGGTCACCATTCCCAGTGCCCGGGCCTTGACCTCTGTGCCAAGTAGTGGTAAACCTTCTATCCTGAAAGCTGGAGGCTGCACCTTCTCCACATCTTTGCAGAGCTAAGATGGCATATTTTGATGGCCTGTGATGTCTCCTTGGGGTGCTCAGCTGTGAACAGGCTTGAACATGTCCTTGTCCCCAGGTTCCCTACCTGCGTCCCTACGGAGTGGGTGCCTCCCCGCTGCGGGAGTAGGTCAGCAGGGCCATTTCGGGATGCAAAGGGCTCCTGGCAGGAGCACAGCTCAGCAAAGGCCCCGGCTGTGGCAGAGATGGAGGCAGAACAAGTGGAGGGTGAAGGCATTCATGTCCATCATCAGCTGCAGCTCCCAGCACAAGCCCCAGGAGGCACGTTTTCAGGCACTGCTGGGGACTGATAAGCACACGCCGTTCTTGTTCCAAGTGACTTAGTGCTTGATGTGGTGAACTGAAGAGCAGGCTCGGAGCCAGGTGGGAAATGAGCTCACTCTGCCTTACAGAGCAGCAAGAAGAGAGGGGAGCTGACAACAGCCCCGTGACCGGTTTTCTCCTTTGCAGTTTGCTGCGGCTTGACTTGAAAATTGCTGTGCACAACCAGGTGGTGGCCTGGGTCACTCACACACGTGCAGGACTTTTGGAGTCACAAGTAGAAAGGCTGCTGTGGCTGGCAGTGCTGAGCTGGCGCTTCAGCGAGGTTTTGGCCTTGTCCCACTGCACCTCGGGAGACTTTGGCCAGGTGGCAGGTGACACAGCTGGCTTGGAGACAGTGGTGGGCACCAGGCACGAGCTGGAAGTGGCTGCACCAGGAGCAGAGTGGTCACGTCACAGGCTGTGATCTCAAATCTCCTCTCTCTCTCCTTCTGCCACGTGTGTGGAAGTCCTGGGGATGCGTGCCCAGAAATGAGTCGCAGGAATTACCCTCACAAGGAAGTGACTGCAGTAGAGCAGAGCCCTCGTTCAGCGTTGCTTTCCTTCACCCGGTCCCTGGGCACTTACGTACATCCTCTCCTTCTCCAAATTGGAATACTGTCATCCATAAAAGTGCTTTAGCAGCAGGCTAAATAGTAGTTATTATTACTACTAGTAATAATACTAGTTATTATTACTAGTAATGACAGTCAAATAGGATCAAACTTCTAATTACACTTAAATTAATCTATTTTTTTTCCTCTGGGAAAGGCCATTAAAGGGCTTATTTTACATAGAGACAATTCAAAGCCAACAGTCCCACATCACTTTCTTCAAAATACCCACGTCCTCTTATCAGAACCACAGCCCGTCTTATAAAACAAAATATTTATGAAATATTCATGACATGCTTAATAATAGAGTGAATAATATGTATAAATAATAACGAATTATAAATTACAAAATATTAGTTAATTTGAGGGCATTTTAATTTGTTTACTAAGGAATTAGCTTCAAAATAGGAACTGCAAATTTTAAAGAAATCTGGCAACTGCAATAATTAAAAAAAAAGATTAAGTAGGCACCTTATGAATTTATATTGATGTACAGATATCTTGTTATTTGTATGTTATATATAATATAGACATGTGTGTGTATGTGTGTATATATATATATTTATTAAAGAAAAAAAATGGGCATTTCACTTAAGATGTGCCCAGGTGGCTGCAGATAAGCAGAATCTGAAACTTTCTTTTACATTTCAGCCCTACCTGCAATCAAACCCCTCCAGGAGGGGATGTTTGTCTTGCCTTTCCCTCTGGGCAGATTTGGAGTCAGCAGCTTTGCCAGCTGGCCAGCTGTGCTGAGCTGTGCAGAATAGGGACCTGGAGTAGGGAAATGCTGTGGCTCTTCCCTTTGTATTAAATAATCCAGATTTTACTGGGCTGAAAGGGAAAATGTGACCGTGACTGCTGGCAGGGCAGGCAGGGCTGTGAGGTAGGGGTGAGCTGGCTCTGCTTATTTCCAGTGACTATGTAACACAAAACCCCAGCACATTAACCCACGGATGAGTGTTTGTGCTGGGCCTGAGCTAGCAGATGCTCTTGCAGAAGGAAGCCCTGGGTACTGGGATGCTTCGCTGAGGAGAGCCAGGAGAAAGTCTCACCAAGTACCTCGGCACACTGAGGGCAAACGCTGCATCCTTAAAACCATGCACTTGGCACGTGGGGATGCTTCACCAATGAAAGTTTAGGTACCTTCCAACTTGTTTTGCTTTTTTAAAGGAAGAAATAAGCAAAACCTGCACAAATTCAGAGCTGTTAAGCACGAGTGCAAGTCCTTGGCAGCCACTCTGTGTGCACCTTGCTGCTGCCCCTCCATCTCCCCACCCTCAGGCCAGAGACCCTTTATCAGGGTATCCCACTGATTTATCATCTCCACCTTTCCTCATTACATCACCCAGCATCTTTCAGGAAAAATACAGGTCTAACTGTCACCTTATCAGTGCAGAGAAGCTGGCAGATTTGAATTATGGTGTGTAAATATTTGAAACATAAAATGATTAAAGAATTATTGATAGGCAGCCAAGGAAAGTAACATGATTTTTTAAAAAGCAGGCAATTATGTAATTGATTTATAATGCAGAAATAATCTGAAGGGACTACAGAGGATTCAGAAAAGGATACAAAACCACAGCTTCTGTACTTAGGAAACCAATAATTTTGATATCTATGAGGTTTTTCTTCAGTTCTTTTGTACCCCAGGTGCCCTCTTCTTCCTCCTGACGTGAATAAGTTTCAGGATTCTCCTTGGTAAGCAGTAGGAGCATTGCAATAGGAGTGATAATTTGGTCCACTGTTGGTTTCTGCAGTCAGTTTATTCCTCTGTTTAGCTTATGATTTGGCTACTGTTTAAGATTAGCAGTTTCAGAAAACAAAATTCCTAGACATGAGGTACTATATGGGGCAGCCAAATGGCATGAAAAATTCAAGATATTGAAAATAATAATTATAAACTCGAAGGTGTTAATACTGTCAGGAATTTACAACTTGCAGTGAAAAGCGTGAGCAAGAAAAAGTTCTGATAGAAAAGGAGCTTTGGATGAAGCAGATGCTTTGAGCAGGACCTCAGAGGTGCTCAGGGCACCTCAGGGTGCTGAGGGGGAGGCAGGGAGCTCATCGGCCCTCCCATCACATCCTTCACCCTACAGACTCCCTCCTAGGCACTACATAAACACAGAACTAGTGTAAAATAAAACCAGGTGGGCTGTATTCATCATTCAGACTGAATTTATATTGTTCTTAAACAGATACTCAATCATTTAGCACTAATGAGGAAAAAAATATGCCTGGACAGTACAAAGTTTGTTTCTACATGGTTTATCTTGACCAAATGTAAAATTTAAAATACGCATTTAGAGTAATAATTTTTCAAATTTTGTCAATACCTTTAAAAATATACTGAGACAGCTACATTCAGAATATGAGCCAGTCATTCATCTGCAATTTCAGTGAAGTAAGTTATTCCAATTATTAGCCTTGCACAAGCTGATCTGAGATACAATTAAAATGCCTCTGGGCAGTAGTCTGAGCAGAGTCCATTTTATTCCAGCCTGAACTATCCTCTTAGGGAACCAAGAGTGAGGAAGAAGTTAGTTGGTTACATCAGCTAGGACTGCACTGCGCCATTTCCCAACCAGCCTTTGTCGTGTCCGTCCCCCAAAACCTTGCCACATACATTTTTGGAGTATTTCTGTGTACTAAAAGCCCTCCAGACTCCCAAAGCATGCATCATCAACCAGAAAGGAAATTGTTTTAATCTTCTAGCTCCCCACTGCCACCTTCAGCAACAAAACTGAAAAAAGATTACATAAATGCAATATTGCAGCCAGTTTTCTGCCTTTATAGCTGGCTCCATCACCACAGCAGTGTGCTTTCACACTTCTGCATAAACACCACCAGCACTGCAGGACAGTGAGGAAAGAGATAAGGACAGCTGTAAAAGTTGCTTAAAGAAATAAGCAGTCAGAAGACAAATACAGTTCTCAACTATGAACATTTATTAAAAGTTTGATCGAAGTAGTTTTATTCCCAAGTTTTGTTTACAAAAGTCTAGCAATTTCCCCAGGTAGTCAAAGATTAATAAAAGAGCTGAGATGGCATTACATTAGTGCACAGAAAGCAAATCTGGTCTATAAAAGTTTAAAAAAAAAGAAAACCCAATGTGTAAAATTTAGGTTTTAAATATATGAAAGCAATTGCTAGTAGCAGAACACTCACAAGTGTTTTACTGCACGCCGTTCTCTAGGCTTCAGGGGTTTTTTCTCCTACAGAGGCAGAACCAGACCCTCTGCCACAAACTATGCAGTAGGCACTTGCCCTGCTCTTAAAATGGGCCATCCCCACAGCAGCGTTGGCAGCTGATCTGATCTACGCACAGCTGACCAAAAGGGCCTCTTGCAAAAGCAGCAGCACTGCCCTGCGCTGCCTCCCTTCTGCTGCCTGGCGTCAGGGCACTCAGAACGCCTCATGTAGCATCACCTTATTTTTCCTAAGGATTTGAATCAGTTGTTTACTACAACCTCACTTCCAAACTGCCATGGAGCAAACACACCCTGCTGAAGACAGCCCTGTGCAACGTGCGGAGAGGCACTGCACACTGGCTGTTGCGTATCCAGCCCGTGGCCAGCCAAACCAAACATCCTGCACCTACAAAGGAATGCAAAGGAAATCTAACACAGAGCCATGCTGAAGGCAAAGCTGCTCTGCTTTTCATACAAATTAGAACTTCACTGAATCAGTTTGGCCAAAGTCTTAGAAAAAAGTTAGCGGTTTAACTGAAAAGCATGCAAGGATTTGGTAAGATACTTCAAGCTTTATCATGGCAACAGCAGGTCTGCCTCCATTTTGAAGTTACCTACTTCCTATTGCCTTAGGGACACTAACAAACCTCCAGAAGAATTTAAGCAGCTTGGGGATTCATTTACTGGATTCCATAGCCTGCTGTGCTTCGAAGCCCTCTAGCCCTTGCTTCCAAAGTAATTGGTACATCTGTACCTTCAAAAATGGTGCGTAACACTCCAAGGTTTCACGGCAGTTAAGACACACAAGGTGAGCAGAAAAGGAGAAAAGATCCAGCCAAAGAGCATGAAAGTAAGAACAGCAGTTCAGGTCTATCCAAGCAGTACAGATATGAGTTCCTGCAGAGCAAGCACACAGCTGGAGAAGGAAAGGAAAACAAATGAGAGAATACAGCCGTTACAGGCAGAACAAACATACTGGTATCATGGAACAACAGTCCCTCAAAGATACTGAATTCTTTTTGACCTTACGTGGGGATACTGTGAGGAAATCATGCAAAAGGTTAGTAAAACAGCTGCGTCATTATGCAAGTCAGGTCAGATTATCCATTAACAGCTTGCCCCCATTTACCAATTCCAAGCAAGACTTCTATGCTGGAATCCCTAATCACTACAGCTGGTATTTCTTACAGCCCAGAACATTTTACTTGGGATTACTGATAATCGCTTGGACTAGGTGCCCAAGTCCCCTTTGACTGATCCAAATCTTCAACCCATTGTTAAAGACAGCAGGTACCCTGTCCCACCGTGCCATTTGGTGCAGGCTAGTATAGTGGGTCCAAGTAACATTCTAAACACAAGTTTTGAATTTGGCTATTCAATGTATTACTATGTATTAGAAAACATTTGTTTAATTTTTAAGAGCTACACAACAGTTAATTAGTTTCCCAGAAAAAAAAAAAACCTGTTTCTGCTTGCAACTAGAAAAATCAGTGTACAAAATGTTGGAAACCCAACACTGGATTCTTTGTAACCTTTCAATGTTAAACGTGTTCTTGTTCACACACTTTCTTCTGAATATAAAGTTTTCTTTGTTTACTTGATGCATCACAGAATGCACCAAAATACTGTAACTGTTACCTGGTGTTTGTGCAATTTCATCTAAAAATCATTTTTAAAGAAAGCACCAGAAAAGTTATTTAAGGCTTAGATCAGTTAAAAAAGTAAACCTGCAGCTGAATTTTGCTCTACTCTTCAGAAACAAGTAATTTGAGTTATTTGCTTTGCAACTTCTGAACATGAACTCAAGTAAAAATTATCCTTACCCCACCAGGACTAGATACAGGTTTTGCCATAAACTTAACATTAACCCAAAGAACACAGAGACATAGCATTGAACTTCTGTTTTAATGGTCTCAAATTCTGTGACAGATTTTTGGTCAAGTTTCCATTTTAAAAAATTTATCGATTTTGAAGACTAATAACTTAAACTGCCACGAAACAAATGGTCCACAAACATTCCTTTCCTTCTGAAGCTTTTACGATGCATTGTAATCATTAACCAGTCTTTCGCTATTAAACTTAAATGGCCAATTGAGACAAACAGTTCTGAGACCGTTCTTCCACCACTGATTAAGACTGAGGTGGCAGCTGGTGTACAGAATTTTCATTTAGCCTTCTGGGCCTTCTGGGCAGACTTTGTGACCTTGCCAGCTCCTCCAGCCTTCTTGTCAACTGCCTTGATGACACCAACAGCGACCGTCTGCCTCATGTCACGCACGGCAAAACGACCTAAAAACAAAAACATGTTTTATGACTTTTGTCTATGGCTGCCTAACTCACAGCCCAATTTGCACAGTGCCAACACACACGTTGCGGTGAAACTTTACAGACATCAACCAGTGAAGTCTTGGTTCCACTTCAAAGTTTCACATCACAGCTTCAAACAGCATTTCATAGGACACACTGCATCCTGACACTAGAAATCGAGGAGTGTCTTTTCCAGGGATCAGTATTAATCTGAGATGCCTTACCGAGAGGAGGATAATCAGAGAAGCTCTCAACACACATGGGCTTGCCAGGGATCATATCAACGATGGCAGCATCTCCAGATTTCAGGAATTTGGGGCCATCCTCCAGCTTCTTGCCAGAACGACGATCAATCTTCTCCTTGAGCTCAGCAAACTTGCATGCAATGTGAGCAGTATGGCAATCCAGCACAGGGGCATAGCCAGCACTGATTTGGCCAGGGTGGTTCAGGATAATGACCTAGGAAACAAAGGAAGCCAAGTTAGCAGTGGAGTAATTCTGAACACTGATGTGTCTTACAAAGCCAAAGAGTTAATGAGATTTGCTTCAAGCAAATGTTAACCCAGAACACAACTCTATCTCACTTTATAGCTTAGCCTACAAGTCAAAAAAGAACAAGACTCCTATTTTGGAATACAGACTACATTCCAGACGTTCTTGAACAGCTGCAAAAAATACCTGTGCGGTGAAGCCAGCAGCTTCCATGGGAGGATCATTCTTGCTGTCACCAGCAACATTGCCACGACGAACATCTTTCACAGACACGTTCTTAACATTGAAGCCAACGTTATCACCAGGCAGAGCTTCACTCAGGGCTTCGTGGTGCATCTCAACAGATTTTACTTCAGTTGTTACATTGACTGGGGCAAATGTAACCACCATGCCTGGCTTCAGAACACCAGTTTCCACACGGCCAACTGGTACAGTACCAATGCCTGCAAACAAGAGACAACATCAGTAGTTCAGCTTAATGGTTATATGCACCTTATGGGGGGGGAAAACCCCACTTGAGACAAGTATTGTACGTTTTTGACTTGGAAAAACAGCTCTTGGGCAAATGCCTGCATTTCTGGCCCATACACCAGCTGTTGCTAGCAAGTGAGCAGCACTAGAGAGAACACGTACCGCCAATTTTGTAGACATCCTGAAGAGGCAGACGCAGAGGTTTGTCAGTTGGACGAGTTGGTGGCAGGATACAGTCCAAGGCTTCAAGGAGGGTGGTTCCGCTGGCACTGCCATCCTTCCGGGTGATCTTCCATCCCTTAAACCAGGGCATCTGTAACAGAACCAAGCCCAGGTTAATCCAACTGTCAAATTTAATGGTACACAGCTGAGAAAGCCTAACCGGTCTATCTTAGCATTATCTCAATATACTGTTGCAGAATAAGAATTTTTCAAGTGCCAGGATTTTATCCTGGACTTTGGCATGTCCAATATAACTACTAAAAAACATGTGCATTTTATTATTGCATGATCTGTCTCAATAATCCTCCCAGTTCCATGTCTTTATAGAAGCAAAGGCCAAACCTACGTTAGAGCTAGGCTCCAACATGTTGTCGCCGTTCCAACCAGAAATTGGCACGAAAGCTACAGTGTCTGGGTTGTAGCCAATTTTCTTGATGTAAGTGCTGACTTCTTTGACAATCTCTTCATATCTCTTCTGGCTGTAAGGTGGCTCAGTGGAATCCATCTTGTTGACACCAACAATCAGCTGTTTTACACCCAGGGTGTAGGCCAGAAGGGCATGCTCACGGGTCTGCCCGTTCTTGGAAATACCAGCTTCAAACTCACCAACACCGGCAGCAACGATCAGGACAGCACAATCAGCCTTTGAGAAGAAAAATGAAAAAACAACCCTCACTATAATGCTTGCATGTATGTCAAGGTACTACAGGAACCCCCAACCAACAAAGAAACCATCCTTCCTGACCCCCCAAATACTTGGTTTTCTTTACATACCTGAGAAGTTCCAGTAATCATGTTTTTAATGAAGTCTCTGTGTCCAGGAGCATCAATGATGGTGACGTAGTATTTGCTTGTTTCAAATTTCCACAGGGAAATATCAATAGTAATACCACGCTCACGTTCAGCCTTCAGCTTGTCCAAGACCCAGGCATATTTGAAGGAACCTTTGCCCATCTACGGTTACAAGAAAACCCATTTATTTCCACTTTAAAAAAGAAGTTATGTATATGCATTTACTTCAAAAAGATCACACACTGGCTAAAGAGCAAAACCTAGTAACAGTAACTGACTTAACGTTGAAAAACACCACTACAAGCAACAAGATACACTTGGCAATACCAGTGAGAGATGCCAACTGTTTTCTGTTTATTGAACCTGTTGACAGTTCAGATCCCTTGACAGCTTGTTAATTACACTAATGCATCTTTAGGATAGAGCTCTTAAGCCAGAAGTCCTACTATCAAGTGTCCTCTACAAATTTGTCTTACTACTTCAAACCTTGTGATAATCAACATTTTAACTTCCACTCAGCCCCAACATTTGCCAGATTTCACTATATTATGTTCTTAAGACCTATGTTATTACACAGAAAACAAAGTATCAGTAGAACTTCCTAATTTTCAAATTAAACATCAATAGACAGACCGACTTCTTCTATTTCCACCCTCAACTACATGTGTGTGCAGTCTGAACTTGGCCATTTAGTTTGATTTCAAATGTAACTATTCCGTTGCAGCTGTAGACTACTACCTTCTCTTCTCTTGCGCTACACTCCACAATTTGAGCTTCTCCAATTCACACAATGGTGGATTGAACATTTAACACACTTGTTCAACCTCAGGGACAACTGCAACCCAGCTGCCGCCCTGTGGCCACGGGAACACTGAGCCACTTGTTCAGCTCCTGGGGCAGAGGCAAACAAACCGCCTCCCCGCGGCCATCAAACGCTCTGCAACTTCACTTTGCAACCAAGGATCTATTCATTTCTGCACCCCGGGATTTTGCTGGGTGCTACGGGCCCACGCACCTCAGCCGCTTCCTTCTCGAACTTCTCGATGGTTCTCTTGTCGATGCCCCCGCATTTGTAGATGAGGTGGCCGGTAGTGGTGGACTTGCCAGAATCGACGTGGCCGATGACGACGATGTTGATGTGGGTCTTCTCCTTTCCCATTTTGGATGTTAGTTCAGTTCTTTCTTTCGGCAAAAGAGAACCGACACCTGCAAATTCCCCAGAAAAAAGCTGGTTACGCCTCGGGCAGGACCGAAGAGCAGCGATGGCGGCGCCACATGCGGGGCGGCCCAGCCGGGATGGCGGCCCCGCCCCGGCGGGGAGGAGCGAAGCAGGCGGGCCGGGGGCCCCTCGGAGCGCCCCTCGCATCGCCCCCTCCCCGGGCTCGAGTTACCCCGGCGGCGGCGGCCGGGGCGCG
>WBMZ01016327.1:0-37186 GCA_013400975.1 Atrichornis clamosus
TGCCCCGCTGTTTCCCGGCGCTCCGGGGCCGCCGCCGCGTCCCGCCCCGCGCACCGCCGGGCAGGTGCGGCGGAGGAGCGGATCCGGGCTTGCCTGGCGGCCAGCTCACGGCCGGGGGAACGGCCTCGCCCCGCGGGAGCCGCGCAGGGGGCTCGGGGGACAGGGACGGACGGACGGACGGGGGATGCGATGAGGAGCAGCGACAGGCAGTGCTGGCCCTCCCTGCCGGCGCGCTGGTGGCGGCTCCCGGGCCAGCCTGTCCCGTACAGGTAGATGCCGGAGACAGAAGCCTTCAGATACTTGGACGCTGCTGGCGAGCGAGGGGAGGAAGGGAGCACCTTAGACCGAGTCAGCCGTGCACAGGAAAGTTTCCGTCATCCCCCTGCACATACCTCTCCAGGGTGTTGTTATACACCGCGGTTATCTAGAAAGGCAGAGAGTCACGAGCACATACTCACCTGATTCCTGAAACATTTTGCTTGGGGCAAGATGTGAGAGAAACCTCTCACCATCTCATTCCTTCCTCCCGAGTGTCTCTGGCTGGAAAGGAGACCCTGACGCCCTGAGGGCGCAGATCTCCTGGGGCATTTCCCTCGGTCCGGTTTGCGTGGCGACAAGTCAGTAGAGACACGGTCCGTCTGCTGCTGGCTTCCAGCACCCCCTGCGAAGTCGGACCTCTGCACTTCTGAAGCGTCACGGAGCAAAGACTTTAAGGACTGTAAAAAAACCAACAACAAGGTGGGAAGATTAAGGTTTTGCTGCTGGCCAGCCGGGAGAATGCTGTTAGAGACCCCGATCCTGCTCTGGTTTAGCTTTAATGACCGGGAAGGAAGCGCGCTCACGTCTGTGGAGGTTTGCGGATTGGGAATAGCACAAGGCACGGCGGGTCTTCCCAGTGCCCGCAGCCCCAAGCATTTCAGTGACCCTGGGTTTGCCCCAAAGCAATACCATTTCCTTCCTATGTTCCAAGGTACAGAACTGAGCTCTAACCTTCATCTTCCAAAACCATTTGAATAGTAGTCTATTTGAATCAATTAAGTAAATCAAATACATTTTGTTAGGTAAAAAATGCACCCAAGTTGAGTCATAAATATTAATTGTGCCTGATTTGCCACCTCCTTACTTATGTAAAGAAGGCTGGCATTCATTACAGTTACTCATTATAATTCACGTTGTCCAAATATGGGTTTATTTTTGGAACTTTGGCATTTGTTGGATTTTCATGGATTTTGAAATGGATTGACACGGGTTCCCACTCCCCTGCTTCCACCCACCTGAGGCTAAGATGTCTAGAATGAGAAATTATGCTACAGACCGCATAAATATAATTATATACCGGCAGTTAAAAAGTCTGTCCCCAGTAAAACAGACTGAGGGGCTTATCAGATTTTGCAAGTTATGCCATGACTCGGAATCCACCCCTAAAAGCTGCCGTTATAATTAGCAAAACACCGAGGGGGTTGTTTAAGATAATTTTAATAATGCTCTTATTTTTACCCTAGTATATGTTGCCCCCAGTTCAGGCTAGAATGCCTAAGGAGGGCTTGAAATGTGGGGGGGGGGGGTGGTTTGGGGGGGGGGGTCAAAAGAAAAATCGCCCAGCCACGCCCAGGTCCACCCACTTCCCCAGCGCTGCTCTATAAAAGGGAGCCGTGGAGCGCAGCTCGGCAGTGGTTACTTCAGACACACAAAGGAGGAGTTCTCGCTCCTCAGCAAACCCCGCAAGCTCGGATCGCTACTACAAAAACATTTGTCTCAGTGGATTATCCTCACTGTCAGGTAAGAACTAATTTTTTTTCCTCCTTAACAACAACAACAAAAGATTCAGGGGAGGTGGAAAGGAAGTAAGAATCTACTAAATCTGGACTGTTTTGAAGAGCTTGGAGTTATGCTGTGGAGTCTTGCACTGGCTCTTGGCATCAGCTGCAGTTTACAACGTAAGATCCAGAACTAGCTGGTTCTGCGTGTGAACTGGGAAGAGGAGCTATCAGGGAATAAACTTCCCGGCAGCAAAACACTTGCTGGAGTTTGGAAACGATGCGTCTGATAGCCAGTTCTCTCTAATCTCATGGGTTTGCTAAATCCTAGTGCAAGCCGCTGGGGGTATTCTGGAAGTCCTGCTGGTTTTCAGCCGCCTCTGCAACTAAACTCTCGACAAACGTAAACTTTGGAGGCTCTGTTATTTACTCTGTGATAAGTTGTTGAGCAAATATTAGCTTCTGGTTCATATCAGACACAAAGTCCCCGGTAGCCTGGGGGCTCTGCGAGGGAAGGAGCTCTCTGGAATCACCAGGAATAAAGGACAGTCCTTACTTGACTTCTATCAGTAAGCATGCTCACGGTTCTTCTCTTTTCCCTCCACCAGGAGCCCAGCCAGAATGAAACTAGTTCACGTAGCCCTGCTCTATCTCGGCTCTGTGACTTTCTTCGGGGTGGATGCTGCAAGGGTGGACGTAGCGACAGAGTTCAAAAGAAAGTGAGTATCGGAGCGCACCCTCCTGCCAGCGCCCAGCGCCGCGCGTGGAGCTGCGGAGCCTCCGCGCCCCCGCGCCTGGCTCCGGCCGAGATCAGAGGGACTGCATTCCCTGCGGGAATTGCGCAGCTCCTTAAAGGCCTCATGCCCTTTCAGGAAACACTGGGGGGAGAGAAAAAAAAAGGCACAAAATCTCGGCGCTGGCAAAGATTTTCACCCCTCGAATCTATTTGGTTTGGCTCCCGCCCTGCAGACTTGCTCTAACAGGCTGTCCTCTTCCCTTGTGCTCCTTTCAGATGGACGAAATGGGCACTGAGCCGAGCCAAGCGGGACGTGAAGCCTGCGGGCGTCCTTCGAGGGCTGGGGGCAGCCGCCGACGTGCTGCCTTTTATACGGACCCAGGACGTGAAGGAGGATTCCCGAGTCTCGCATCCCAGGTAAATTCCTGCCCTTTCTGGGCTCGGGCGTTTGCTCGAGGCAGTGGAAAGTTTCAGGGTCCCCTCGTTTCCGGGTGTTCCGGGTTATTCTCGCTATAGATCCCCCGAGCCCCGGAGGCAGGTCCTGCCCGGGCTGCCCATCGCGCTGGAAGCAGCCTCCCGCCTTCTTTTCCCCGCGCTCTTTAGCTGGCGGGAGATAGTAGCGCCTTTACTGCGAAAGTCAGATATAAATAGTAACTTGAGCTCTGGATCCATAGATAAAGTAACAGCCACAAACCGGCGGGGCCTCTCCTCTCCCACGGGCAGCAAGCTCTGCTCCGCGCTCCCGCGGAGGGCACGGCCGGGGCTGGTGGGGGGCAGTTGGGCACCGTCACGACGAGCCCGTCTCCAGCCTCGGGGCGCCCTTCCCGTCCCTTCCCGCGCCCACCGGGTCCCCTCCTTCCTTGCCCCACTGCGCTGTTCTTATGCCCGCTGTCTCTCTTCCTGCCTCACAGCAGCCGGGAGGATGCTCACATCCGCGTCAAGCGCTACCGCCAGAGCATTAACAGATTCCCCCACTTCCAAGCCATCCGCATGGGGTGCCGGTTCGGGACGTGCACGGTGCAGAGGCTGGTCGACGAGATCCACCGGGTGACCGGCAAGGATAAGGACGATGCCGCCCCCGCCAACAAGATCAGCCCCCAGGGCTACGGCCGGCGGCGGCGTTCCCTACCCGAGCGCCGCAGCCCAGCCCGCTCCCTCCGCGCCGGGCGGCGCCCACGGACGCGCCGGGTGCAGCCCCTCGGCCCCGTCGTCGAGGTCTGAGCGCCGCACGGCCCGGCCGAGGCCGCCTCGACGGATGGACTGAGGCACGGACTGAGATCCTCCCGGCCTCGCGGAGAGCGCCTGCCCGGGCGGGACCCCGGCGCGCCCTCCGCGGGGGAGCTGTGAAGGGCAGGACCCGCCGGGGACGCTGCGCCCCGCGCCGCCACTGACTCTTGTCCTCCCGGGCCAGGCACCGCCGGCTCCCCCTCCCGCCGCCGCCGCCCGGGACGCGAAGGCGCCGCCGCTGCACCCGGGAGGCCGGGCGGTCCTCGCCGGCGGCCCGCGCCCAGAGCGGCCCCGCGCCCGTCTGCCCCGAGGAGGGGATGGATGCTCAGGGGGGGACCCGCCGGGGGGCGACGGGCCCCGGCCTCGCCTCTGCCCCCGAGGGTTTGAGGGCGCGTCGGCCCTGGGCGAGGACAGGCCGCCCACATCTGCTCTACCCTCTGCGTTGTCTGCACCCGGCAGGGATTCGGACACTCACTAGTCCCTGCGGGGACTGCGATATACTTGAACGTCACAGAGAGGAAAAGTGCAATTGTACGTGGTTTTTGTTAATTTTAAGTGCGGTGTGTGTGGATCACGAGATATGCATTGGTATTTAAGATTGTTCTATGTCATGTCTTTTTTTTTTTTTTGGAAAAATATATTTTATTTTTATACGTTTTATATATATATATATATTGCATAAGGGCATTTTAAAACATTGTATCCCCTCTATTTTTCATATCGTGAATGTCAAACGTTAAACTCTTTTTCCATACCTTTTTTTTAATCTTGCATTCCAGACTGGTGAAAGATGTAGAGAATGTATCAGCTGTTCTCCATGGGTAATATGTGAAATAAAATAAACACAATTACATAAAACAGTTCAGTTATGTTGTCTTTAGTGGGGGCAGTGGTCAAGATGAATCATTTCTTACTGTGTTCAGTCCTACCCATGCTAACCTGGCACAGCAGTCCTGGGACAGTCCAAAACTCTTCCCCTGCAGACTTTGTTAGCAGCCACCTTATCTCGTCAAATGGAGTAAACTCTGAGCCAGCAATGCATCCTAAAATTCCAGGGCAGGTCTGTCAAGAAGGCTCTAAGGCTCTTTTCTGCCCACATGTTCAAGTCAGGGCTGAAACGTGTCACAGCTTGGATTGATCGTGCAAGTTTATTTTTTGCCCTAATTAATCAGAGAAACAACTGCACACTTCAACATTGCACAACAAAGTAACAGATTTATTGAGGGAGCACGTTCCAAAAATGGTCATGGCAGCTTCCAAGGTTATTTATGTTGAAGGATTTCCTGGGCCACAGTTCAGGTTAAAGTTAAATGGTGACCAGTTCAGTGCAGGGAGAACATTTTGGATAAAAGCTTAGCATGAGAGATTTTGTTGTTTTGTTCTTTTTTGTTGTTTTGTTTTGTTCTCTCTTTTTTTTTTTGAAAAACAAATTCCAAGCACAGACCAGAAAACAAATGTGAAACTGAACCTTATTAATGCACCACCAGCACCATCTATTGGTGTCTATTCCTTGCACTCCAAGAAAACAAACCTGAAAACTAAACAAGTGCATTTGAATAAGTTGGCTGAAACGTGCCATTTCCTCTATTTTACCTTTCTCCGAGCACAGTTAACATATACAGGAGAGGACTGGGGAACAGCACAACGAAATGCAGCTAGAATAAATGGAGTGGGGATTTTATTTTACCTTTTTTTACCTAATACTCAATGCCTCCAGAACATATATTTACAAGAAGAATGGAAAAGAACTGGCAATGACGCCTTTCCAGGAAGACTGCTGCAAAAAAGCTTGGGTAGGGATCCAATGACAAGATACTTGGCATGTACTCATAATGTTTCTCCCCAATGCTCAGAATTGCCTATTTTTAGTTACTTTCCGAAACATTTTCAACTGAGAATTTTGAAATTCTGAGATGTGGGTTTTTCACTTGAAATATTATGAAGAAAAAAGAAGCAAATGGAATGACACTTTACCAGTTTTAATTACCATCTGTTTGATAACAGCTGGAAGAGAATTTATCTCTCTACTGCTGATGGCCTTTCTGACCCAGATTTTGTAAGATATAAGGGATGTCAGCAAACGCATGATCTTCAGCACAGAGTATAACTGCCAGCTGAGAAGCAAGCAAGTGGCTATTCTCAAATCATGGAAGACCTTGAAATTATAAGAGTTGCTTCTGATCAGATGTTTTGTGGTGCTCAGTGAGAAATTACAATTTATAGGTGAAAGCCTGATCCTAGTTAAAGTACACAGCACAAACAAAACAATGTCAACAGAACCAGACCATTTAATAGCTACAATGTTTTCCTTATAAGGTACACAGTATTTTTGTCATCTACATTTGGGACAGAAGGCTGGGTTGGCCTGTAGTGTGGTTAAGTATGTACTTGCCAGCTAGTTAGTTCTGTTTGTACTGGTCTTGTCTTCATCTACTGCCAAAACCCAGTCCCTACTTAAAGCACCTTTTCTTCCCTCCTTTCCCCGTCAATGGTGGAAAACACTTCTCTCAAAGCTGAAAGGTCCTGCCCTGAACGGGACAGGGTTAAAAGCAGCCAGCTGGTGCAGAATGGCACAATTCTGACCTGACTGAGGTTTAGGAAGTGCAACTTGTGTTTGGAAGGACCGAGAGCACCACCTGCCGCGCCTGTAAGGAGAAGCAAAACCCTCCGGTTGCAATAAATAGCAACTAAAGAAAAGAAAGATGTAATTTTTATTTAGTTCCCTCCATTCCCCCACCAATCTTTGCAATCATGTCTTTTAAAGCACAAAGACCAACACTGTTGAAGTAGACATGGCAGAAAGTAGTGAGTAGCCCTGTGCCTGGAAACTGGCACGTTCTTTGAATGAATAGAGCAGACAAGGAAACCCTGGAAACATGATGACAGTGGATTTTGGCTAATCTAGGCTGGATAAGCAGAGGAGAATGACAGAGCAGGCAGGCAGGGACTCTTTCCCATTGCACAGCTAACCCCATATCCCAATCTGAGTTCCAGGTTTCAGGGAATGGATTTATAAGGGTAAAATATATCAAAACAGCATTTTCCCTTCTCATCCATTTCTGCTGTAGCCCCAGCAGTAACTTGCTCAGGTGAAAGCTCTTCCTCCTGCCCAAGAAGGGGAGGATACTGAAGAACTCTGGCTAAGCATCTTTTCACTACAAACGTCCCACAAAGCAAAATGTTGGGCATGAATGCTTAAACAGTAGCTGAAATCCATACATGAACTAGATTAAAATCTCTGAAAAGTGTGAGGATTTGGGATTTCAGGGAGAACAAGATTGTGAAACAGCCCATGGAAGTAAGCATCCTCCTACAGTTGTAGAAATTCAAGAACTCCGAGCTTAGGTCAAGGCCAGTTTATGCTGTAATGTGACAGATGAGAAGTGGAAGATATCACCAAATGCCTCCAAAATCAGGAGTATCTGTTTACACACCACCTTAGTTAAAATATTCGTTTCTAAGAACAGTCTGGTGTCCCACAGGACCATATTTTAAAGGCTGCTAAAAACATGACTCGAAGTTCAGTTCAAACAAAGTTCTAAATTAAAATTAAATACTGCAATGGTAAATATGTATTGGAGCAGGAATTCATCCTTGTGCACCAGTCTGTTCAAGAGCAGATGCCAAAGGAGTGGTCACCACTGTCAGCACAGCCTCCACAGTGAAGTGTCAGAAGAGTTCATGTAATATTCTTTATGAGTGATTATTGTGTTTTGTACCTACCCTAGAGACACCCTATGGCAGACAAAAAAATACTTCACTATAGACAATTTTTCATTACCAAAATGGATCCAAAGGCTATTTTTAATCCTGAAAGAATTTTCTGGGTTATTAATTCTATATGGAATGATGGCAAGGGGCCTAAAATGCTGATATACAAGTACTTTCCTATGAAGTCCTAGTGCAGGTCCCCTAACCTGGAAGAGGAAAACAAGTAATTATTTTTCTTTCTTCTCCAGTTGCTACCACGAATCTAAAGTAGCCATGTCACGTGAACAACTGCAAACTGTGTTTGTTCTCCAGTTACACCAGAAGGTGGTCAGAGTTCTTCCACTGTTACCTAGGAACAACTTCTACTGCATCCAAAAAGTAGAGACACTGGTGTGCTTTCAGATGATTATCAAAATCTGCAAAGCATCTTGGTCCGTGCTAAGAAGAACTGCAGTCAGGTGCCAGATAGAAACTTTTTCTGCAAGTACAATGACAGAAAGGGGAATACTAATGAATACTTTGGCACATAGGAAGGCTTTTCTGGCTCATTTAGTACCCAAAGGACAGCAAGTTGTAATTAAAGCCAATAATGGCAACTCCAGACAGCCATCCAAATAGTTTCCTTGTGCCGTCAATACACCGTTTCATATTACCTCACATCATACTTGTGTAGAGCATACAGGCATCAGGAGAAAGAATTCCAGCATGACTGAGTACAACCAATAACTAAATCCAATTATGCCTAACTAAAATTTGTTTATTGTGTTCACAAGGGCTTTTATTATCCAAATATTTTTTAAGGAGTGGGGTTTTTTTTTTTCATCAAATAATTTGTGTCAGCTTTGAAATTGTTTTAATTTTTAAACACTTAATTCTTTGGAGTGAGGCCATGTATCCTTCATGAGAAGAAGGAGCATAATTTGTTCATGAGGTAAAGAATTTTGCTATGTAAAAGCCTTTTTACTACAAGCTATGTACACTAGTCAAAATGCTTGATAATGTCTCCAAATGAAAAACAAATGGTCCCATTAAGACTAGAATCAATGTTAATGATTTGATAAGACTGGAGTGTTTTGCATGCAACATTCCCAGCACACACAACAGCAATGAGGAGGCCAAATGAAACCTTTGGAATTTTTTTTGATGCTGTGATAACTTTTACAAAACATTTAACTAGACCTCCTTGAGTCTCTCATCCACTTACGAAATCCTGAGCTTTTCCAAAGTAGGGAAAGATCTGTTGAACCCACTGAAGGCATATATTTTGTAATAAATTCTGACTCTTATAATAGGTTTGCAAAACAAATATTCTCCCGATACTTTCTGTAAATTGTCACTTCTTTGCAAATTACATGCAACTTTTCCATCAACTATGAAAAGGTTTATATTTTCTTCATACTTTGCTAACATGGTGTAAAAATAAACAGCAAATGTCTGGGTCTTAATCTCTGATGTCCAGTGGTATTGGCAGAAACGGGAGAACAAACAAACCGGATCTTATCTGTTAGTTCAGGAGCAGACTAAGCAGTTCATCAAACAAACATGCTTATTGTCCTTTTAATAGGTGGTTGCTGTGACAGGAGTTACATGAGACTGAATCACTCAGAGACTAAAAGGGCCCTGTGTAATTCATCCCCCTGCTGTTACAGCCGAGGACAGAAGGGTGTGTGGGCTCCTCACTTCCCCTGACGTGACCCGGGCCTGGTGTGGCTCTCTGCTGCAAAGCAGCAACCTCTCCGAGGCCACCACACTTCCCTGCCTGCCTGCGAGGGCTCCGGAGCAGACCTGAGCCTGCACACTGGAAGGAGACAGCTGCACCTTGTAAAGTACATCTGTTCTCTTCAGAGACAAGGAAAAAGTGATGGATTTCTCAGTCACTTTTTCTAAGTCATTTTTTTCCCGAGGCTGTGCAGCTCTGCATCTCATTCTGCATAAGGAACACATTCATAGTCTGGCTCTTTATTGTTAAACAACATGAAAAATATGCAACTGGCATATATCATTAGTCTTCTTACTGCCTACAGACATCAGACATTCTGGTGTGATGAACTGGTGAGCCAGATAGGAATCTCAACACCAAATCCCAGGCCTGAGCCTGATCCCATTTAATTGAAACAAAACTTCTACTGACTTCAGCAGGAAGAAAATCTTAGCCCCAGCTTTCTTTCAAAAACATGTCTATTTTTATACCAAAAGACTGTATTGTAAATTTTGCTTTATACTTAATTTATTCACAATTTCTGGTTTTGAACACTGAAGAAACTACTAAAAGATACAAGTAAGGAATGGAATCTCTTCAAAAACAAGTAACACAAATCCTGACTCTCCATTCAATCTGAAATGAGTTCAGCAATATATGCTTATTGCTGCTGCTCTTAAGTGGATGTGGTGCTGCTGGCAATGACAGCTTCAACAAACATGCATGTGTCAAGTGCGTCACTAAATGTGTTCATGAGTAGGGATAGAATCCCAGAAACTTCCAGTGTTCTTGTCCAAAACCCAGACTTCATTTTTTATTTAATGCAGTTGGACTTTTGAGTGTTTTAAACACTAAGACTTTATATAGTAGCATTTCCTTCCTCCTCTTTTACTTCTCTTTGTTTTAAAAAAAATCTTGCTACCTATTTTGAAGTGTTGGGAAAGGACGTATCCAGGCAGCTCAAATGAGAGAGAGTGATTACACAGCTCACAGAAGAGATTGGCAGTCAAAGCTCCTGCATCCATCAAGGTGCACACTCTAGCACGTTGTTGTAATATTTGCACAAGGCCATCAATATCTGTTTAATGAAGGATATAATAAGATTTGCACAAAGAAGTGAGTCTTGCAGAGATGAAGATGATTTACTGAGAGATAATTCATATCCTCTCACCCCGATTTGATTTAATTAACTCCTGGTAATGGGTGGAAAACAACCCCTTACGTTACAAGTGCATGAGGGCCAATAAATCTGATTTATTGTCTTAACCACACTGCAAGACAGACAGAAACAAATGATACGTTTTTTCCATGGAATGTTGTTAGAGTGTGTGCACGAAGATATTTTTCTTCTCCTGGCGCATCTGTACAACTTTGCTGCCATCTGCTGCCTCCTGAAGACAAACAAATCACTCTCTAAAATGAGAGGTGGATGCCAGTGGCACAGAGCTGCTGCCCGTGGGGAGGGAGGCCTGGCTCTAAAAGTGTTTTACAGCTGCCCTGGGCTGGTTACTCAATATGCTGAGTAAGGCAGAGACTCAAATTCTTTATTCCTCCTGAGCTTTGAAAAAGCAGGAACAGCACAATACCTTTACATATTTTGAGGAGATGGAGAAAGGAACTATTATGTTCTTCCTGTTGTTCTGAGCAAGCTCAGGGGTTACACTCTGCCCAGTGGATGCCTGGATACCTCTATCCTGATACCACTTTTGCCACTGTGGGCTACCAAGAGAGTGGTGAACATAGCAGCATTTTTTGAGAAAATAATGTTTTCAGGGTGTGACATGATGGGATGAAAGGAGAACATTGGTTCCTGTGTTGCAGGAACAACCTACTTACTGATGAGTAAGGAAGGCTGAGGCAAGAAAAACCTTTTCAGGAGAGCTGCCCATCAGAGAGGTGTGCACATGCTCTTCATTTCTAGACACAGAGCTCTTTAAAGGGCAGGAATCAGAACAGTGTGCTGAGTGAGACTGACCTGTTTCCCTATCTAAGGCATAAACAACACTATCTCAGCTTCTCTGATCAAAGAACTGAAGTTGTATGTCTGTTACAAACAGAAGGAATTATTCTTCTGAAAGTAAAATAAATGTTATCCTGAGTTGAAATCACAGTCATATTCACTCTACATAATTATGTAAGTTATACACAGTATAAGTATTCTTTTTCTAATAAATGACGTGCAAAATCTTTTCATTATAACACATAATCCAAAAACACACAAGAAGGAAGTGTTTTGCCTGGTATGAAAGGCTGCTTCAAATTCTACCTGAGGAAGATAAAGGCAGTAGAAATGACTTTTAAATGATTGTAAAGATCTCTTGGCTTATATGAAGGATTTAAAATTTTTCTTTTTAATCCTGCTGAGTACCTCAACCAGGCATGGAAAAATGAGCCTTCCATCAATATATTTCTTTTCATCTCTATGACTGTAGAGTTTCTTCAAAAAATTATATTCTATGTGATGCAGACATACAACATTCAACTCTTTATTCATAGGAGGTTTAACATAAGTAGTCGAAATGGTACATTCTTTATCTAGATCTGGTTTGGAATCAGTGCTGGTTAAATTTGCTCTCTGCTGGATATACTGGGATTCACTGGTTGGTTCATTCAGCCCAGTTTACATATTCCATACTCGATTATGAGTGGTTACAAATAGAATGGAAATGTTGTAGGAATGGTGGGGCACACCTGGAGCATGGAGCTTCAGCCAGAGCATTATTCCAGCCTACATCTGCATTCCTTACCTCAGGAGAGGCATCAGTCCTGTTTCCAGGTCCCTTGCAGGGAATGCCAGACCCCAGTGAAATTAAAATTTTGAAATAGTAGCTTTTATATATAAGTATGTTTGGAAGGGGTTTCAAGATGCTATTTCAAATTCTTTTCTAGATCTAGTTTTGTTTTCCAGTTAGGATTCCATTTTGGTTTCTGATTAAAACCACAGCAGTTTGAAGCCACTAGTTGCTAAATTAGACTGGATTTTAATTCTGGCAGCTCTCATGTATTCAAAGTAAGTGGGATTGGAGAGAAAAAAAAAATCTATGGTGGAGAAAGGAACTGGAGTTGTACTGTAGGCCACATCAGAGATGCTGAGGGAGAAAAGTGGCCTTCCAGCTCAGTGTCCAGCAGCAGCAAGAAGTCAGTAGGGTGGACATCATGGACAAGGTTACTGAGAATCATTAAGGTGGTTGATAAGGTGAATGTGAGTGTCATTCATCAAATCCTGAAACATTACAACTGCAGGGAAACACTCACTGAAACTATCAGAGGAACGGTTTAAAACTGCTAAAAGAAAATACTTTTTTAACACAGCAGTTAGTGGATTCTTGTCCTGAGAGGCTGTGCAGGTAGTTGGCATCAGCAAGTCCGAAAAGAAAAAAGGAAGATATCTCAGATAACAGTTTCAAAGCAAATTCTCCAGGCAATAGGCAGAGGTGTGCTCCTTAATCCAATGCTGCTGGAAGAGGATGAGGAAAACAGACCACAGGAAGTGGCCAGGTTCACACAATGTCCCTAAACAGCATCCCCTTTGACTGCAGGAGACGGTGGCCCAGCACACTGGCCCAGGCAGGCTGCTGCTCTAACCCAGTCAGGCACTTCCGTGTTGTTCTGAATAAAGCCTCTGTGCTGAGCGTCCCCTCCACGCAAGAAACACCACTCTTGTGCTGTACTGGGAATGTGAATGGTGCCTGAGCTGCAGCAGATGACTGGGAAATGGCTGATGAGGGCATGCAGGGTTAGAAACACACCTTTACACCTTCACACACACCAACAGGGCTGTTCCGTTTGTATGTCCACACACCCTCCAGCAGCAGCCTGAAACTCTGCAGGACAGCAAGGTTAGAAGAAAGTTACCTCTTCTCTGTGAGGCCTTGCAGATAACCAAGGAGAAAGACTCACAACATCTCTGGAGGCAAAACAAGTTGCATTGAAGGGTCAGTAATTATTACTACTATCACAAATACTTAGGAGGATTATAGAAGCAACTGTTTAACTTCTTCAAAAGTGCTGCAGAGAGGAATAGAACATATTAATAGTTACTATTTTAACCATGTTCTGCTTTCTCTTAATTGCTGCTTGTTTATGAACAGTGTTTTAATGCTTCTTGACAACCATTGCAGCAGTAGGGAAACCACTTCTTTTGGCTTCAGTTGAGAATAGCAGAGGCCTGTGATGTGTTCTTTAACTGAACTGAATGATGTCCAACAAAAGAAAAAAATGCACAGGTAAGAGGCTTGTTCTTCAGTTTCATGTCTCTTGCGTATTTTTGAAGGCACAAGTTATTGTTGATTAAGGAGTTTTACCCTGCTTCCTCACCAGCCTCTCCGCTGATGAAGGATGAATAGGGAAAGTGTTGACCTTTCTCTCTATGTTCCAGTTAATAAATACAAATAACACTTTCTTGTATCTGTGCCCAGGCTGGATAAAACACAGTCTGATAGATACTGTATCCCAGATGTTACATCTGATAATTAGGCAGCTTTAAAATGTAACATAGCTGCACGTTATTAAAATCACTAAAATAAAATTAAACCTTCATCTCTGTCATATTTTTTTTTCTGTAGGAAAGCACAGGTTTTGCCTTGAAAAAGGCAGTGTAAAGAAGAAGCATGATGATTTAGAGGAAGGTAACTTTCAATTCCAGCTTGTCTGTGTTAAATACTTTGCAATAAACTGCCCATCAGTTGCCTATCACAGGCAAAACAGCCAGTTGGTGAGCTCTGTTGCTTTTGTGTATTCTAACACACTTCTAGCAGGATCCAGAAAATCCAGGCAAGGGGTAATATATGTGATCACATGACTTGTTATCTTAAATGGTTTCATATGTGGTATTTGCTCCAGTTATTTGACATGACTCAAGTTGACCTCATTGTTTGTATGCTTGAAAGGGAACAATTATGCAACTACTAAATGGTATGGAAGACAGCAGTGCCATATGAGACAGGAAAAAAAATAGGAATGCAATGTCTATCAAGCTGTCAAAATGTCTGACACCAATATAATAAGTTTATTTTCTTTGTATGGTCCTGTACTACAGAGCAATGAAAAGCTAACATTCATGCTGTAAATCTGGATTAATCGTGACATCTTGTAGCTCTTGTAGTCATTTGGAACCTACAATTTTTGTGGTTCTCTGTATATTTTCAGACAAGTTTTGCATTTGCCAGAATAACAAAAAATAAAATGATTAAAGGAGACAACAGTGGCGCTAAAAATAGCATTTTATGAGAATGCTGTCAAATGATAACATACACAAAATGATGCATATGTATCTTCAGTTACAAAATTTTTGTATGTACTTAATGTGAGTTTGGCAGCATCTTAAGGAGGATGTTGAAGCAAGTACATCTTTAGTTTTATCAGTGGTTTGTAAAAAAACACTGATGAAATAACATAGCATTAATTAAAACTGGACAAGATGCAAACACTATAACTTTCTTGTTATCACTGACCTACTTCTTGCAAAGCATTTGCATTAACAAGTTAGAGAATGAAGGATGGAAGAGTCCTGGAATCTATTTAAACTGATTTTCAAGTTCTTTATTTCAGTTTTCCTGGCAGCTATTTCAAGTTTTAGTAAGAGAAAGCATGTAACATCTTACGAAACTATAAGGCATCTTATGAAAAGTATTTTGCTAGATTTCAAACCGCCTTGAAGCCTTTACAGAGGTTACAGAACAAGGACATCCTACTGTTCTGAAGCCTCCAACTCCAGTCTCCTCTGGTGCAGTGTCAGTAGCCAGTGGGACTGGATGGCCACACCCAGCTGACCCAGCACTGCCGGCAGCGTGCTCACCTCGGAGGTGAGTGCTTCCTGCTGATTCCGTAAGGAACCAGCTTAACAGGGATTGCCACAGACTGCGGAAGGTACCTCAAGACAACCTTAAACTGTGCCATAATTAAAGAGTTTATTGGGCACTTTGTACCGATTCCAGTGTCCTGACTAAAGCCCACACCTGAGGAATTGCACACTGTATTCCCTTGTTCTCCCTCCGCTTTCTGTATTTTCTATTCCCTGTTCTATAGCTCTCTGGGGATGATGCTATGCATGCTCAAGAAAGTTCTCCAGTGAAGTATTGGAGAAAGGAAATTTCAGAAAAAGTAGTAAATATCTTGGCTATCACACAATCTTTGGCCATCAATATGTGCTGGTTTGCTACACAGCATAATAAACTTTCCTTGTCCTGGCAGTAGAATTATTGATGCATGTGAAGAGGACAAGAGCCTAGAGAAGATGTTTTGCCAGTTTGGGGCTGAGGGAAAGTTAGTTTTCTTCACAGAGGGTGGAATGGGTCTGTGTTTTGGACTTGTGCAGAACACAGGGTTGATAACATAGAGATGTTTTTGTTATTGCTGAGCAGGGCTTGCACAGAGCCAAGGCCTTTCTGCTTGTTGTACAGCCAGGCTGTGAGGAGACTGGGGGTGCACAGGAAGCTGGGAGGGGACACAGCCAGGACAGCTGACCTCAACTGGCCAAAGAATATGGCCAAAGAATATGCCATATTTTATGACGTCATGCTCAGTGTATAAGGAGGAAGGAGGAAGAGGGGGACGTTTGGGGTGATGGTGTTTGTCTTCCCAAGTCACTGTTACGCATGATGGGGCCCTGCTCTCCTGGGGATGGCCGAACACCTGCCTGCCCTTCCTTGGGAAGCAGTGAATTCATTCCTTGTTTTGCTTTGCTTGCGTGCACGGCTTTTGCTTTAGCTGTTAAACTGTCTTTATTTCAATCCCACGAGTTTTCCAGCCTTTCCCCTTCTGATTCTCTCTCTGATCCCATGGGGGAGTGAGCGAGTGGCTACCAGGGGCTTGGTGGCTGGCTGGGGCGAAACCACGACAATATGACAAAGTGTTCTTCTGGAACATGGCTATGGCTGCCAGCTCTGAGGGAGGCAGGCGTCGGTGCCTGAGGATTTATTAACATTTTCCCCAGATGATCTTGCCTCCAGATACTGGTTTCTTTCAATATGTGAGTAGGAAGATAAGTTTTAATTAGCATGACTTTAAAGCTGACCGAAGAAAATACTAATTACTGTCAGTCAACAGGGTGATTACAGCTACCTCAGACACATTGCAACAGAAGAGTGTTGCTTTATTTATGTATTAGAAGTGGATGACAAAGGAAAGAAAACATCCTGATTTAGCTCACAGCCTTGGAATCAAGAGGAGGAGAAAATTATTTTTGCTTACCATGACACATTTAATGTTTTGTTCTGGATTTCCTGGGACTTCTCTCAAACATTTAGTGTCACAGAAAGGAGAGATCAAAGTAAATCTATCAGATGGCTGAGCAGAGGGCTTTTGTCCCCCAGATAGCTGGGATGGAACTGCACCAAACTGTAGTTTTCAGACCATGGCACAGCCTTAGAGCTTTCTGTTCTGTTCAGCACGGTCTGGTAGGAACTGTGCTCAGTCATACCCCTCACAGCTGCCTTCCCAGGCCTTCTCAAAGGCATGCTGCACTCTGGAAGCACAGAGTTTCCTACTGAGCCCAAAAGCCCACACTAGTCCCCTGAGGGGAGTTGTCACAGAGATGTCCTGAGCCAGTAAGCAATTCCATTTCCAGACACACGCTGTCAGACTTTCCCATCTAAACAGCATCCAGCCTTTTAGGGCTGTTTGTCTGAGGCAGCAAGGATGTATCAACACTTCTGCCTGTTGTAGCACTTGCCAGCCCAGGTGTTCCCTCCTACGTTCACTGCTGTGGCACCATCCATTCCTTGCTGTAGGTTTCAGAATGATTATCCCAAGCAGAATGCCTTGGGAAGGTAATGGTTTCCCTGCATGTGTCTAGGTCGTTCTGACCTAACCCCTTTCCTGTAATGTTGTCAGACAACTGGCTCACTGCCAACATGCTCAACAAATTTAAAATGCCATTAGAAAGATTATGGTCTGTGTTCAGTGCAGATTTCTCCAACTCCAACTGTTGTGAAAATGCCTGGAATATTTAAATATTTCTTGTACTGTGCAGAGATAGAGTAGGAGTTCTGGTTTTGTTGACTCCTGTCTGAAAACCTCTTCCAATCTTTGAGTTATTTTCATCTGTGTCTAACTTGGAATAGTTTTGAAAGAGCATTTAGCTGAAGAGGGAAGATGACATAAAATTGTATGCCAACTTTCCAAATGCTAAATTACGATTACTTTCCTGCCTCACTGCCACCTATGAAGAATGTGGCTACACAGATAACCTAGGGATTGAGATATCAGTCTTCAATACATATTTAGGTGTAGACTTCTCTGCAAGTTTGTGGAATGTTCAGCTAGAGGCATAAATGTCCATCTTCATTTGTTTACTGTCTAAGAATAGTATCTGTGCCCCTAAATGGATTTCCAAAGTACATAGCTGCTCTGAACTGACCTTTGAAAATTTTAAATGAAATCTGCATGTGCATGGCACTGTTTAGGGGTTACTGTTTTGCTTTGGAAAAACTGGCTAGAAATTTAAGAATATGGGAAACGCATCAAGTTAGAATCTATTGTGTTAAGGTTTCAGGACTATCTGTTTTTATTATTTTGGTTATTTCCTCCCTGTACACAATTCTTTAAAAACTTGTACATGGTTAAATAGGTTTGGTGGTGCATACAGGCATGTCCTTACTTGGACAGATGACTTTAAAATTCAAAATGCCTTGAAATGCAAAGTGGTAAAACAGTTCATAAAAACTGTTTTATATTACAATAGAGAGTATTACTTTTAAAAGTTATAGGCTTGTGCTTTATGTTGCCGAATTCAACAAAATTAATGAAATCAAGCTCAGTTTATCTCCCACAGTTTTCTGTTTTTCTCCAGAAAAGTGCCTCCTTCTGCCCCATGTTTCTCTTTGTCACGTGCCATTTGATGGATCCCTTGCCTGTCTTTTTGGTTACTAGAGGGCACTGACAAGAATACAGATAATAAAGAGAAGGACTCCCTGGTCTCACGGCAATATCAAGGCACATTTTAGCCCGGATCAGCTGTGTCAGGGAAGATGCAAACCCTTCACCTTGAGAGCTGTAATCTCTGCTCCCCTTGTCACTGACCAGTGGAAAAAGCCCGTGGCTGATACTCCTTCAGGCAGCATCACAGTTTATCTCATTGCATTTTGCCAGGATGGACATTTTTACTGAAGCAGCAAAGAGAAATGTCTATTGCCTGAAAACACCTTTCAGTGACACGTCTTCAAACACTGAGGTAAAAAAGCACCAGGGCAGACGTGGGTTTTCAGGGGCTGCCAGGCAAGACCAAGCACACGCTTCCTGTGGCTCCGGTGACACGCTTAAGTTCTGCTTCTGAAAGCTCTGCAGGAAACGAGGAGAGAAAAACCAGTTTCTTCTGGCAGAGGGAAGTTAACCTTTGGAAGCCTAACTTGTACATTACAGCAGAGGCGGTGGCTACTTTGGCACTTTGAGGGAATCTCTGTGAACACAGATACAATGCAGTTGGTTGCCTGTCCTTAACACCAACACTGACAGACTCCTCTTGGCCTTGGACTGGAGGTCCCCTCTGGGCTCCTGAAGCAGCAACTGAGCTCTCTCTGACCTTACTCTAGGAGAGAGTTACAGATATGTAGCTTTCCCCATGCTGGTGTTTCTGGCAAGGAAATTATTACTCTTGCAAGAGTGAAAATGGGAAAAC
Source organism: Atrichornis clamosus (assembly GCA_013400975.1). Lineage (NCBI taxonomy): Eukaryota > Metazoa > Chordata > Aves > Passeriformes > Menuridae > Atrichornis > Atrichornis clamosus. Next base: position 18,747 of record WBMZ01016327.1, read on the forward strand.
CTACATTTCTCCAAATTCTGGATACCCAGGGGTCAGGAGGATTCTTCTAACGGACTGCCAGCTGGACCAAGAATAATGAAGTTTCAAGGTTTAAACAGTGGTCTGGTCTGGCTATTCTTGATGTAAAAAGATACTTTTACTCTCCCCTCGAGTTCAGTCCTCCCACTCTTTAATTTTTTGGTTCCCTTTCTTGGACTTCTACAGATTAAAATCAGAAAGCAAACAGCATCCCCTCCCCCACTTCAGAAGAACACTTTTTCCTGCTTTTCTTGGCTGAGTGCTTCTTTCATACTCTGTGGGTATCCTTGGGATATCTCCCAAGGCAGGCTCTGCAGAATGGCCCAGCACCAAGAAGCGTGGCTGTCTAGTGCCTACCAACACTGGCATGACCTCAGGTGGCTTAATTTTATAATTGCTATCGCTTAGATTGTACGGGAACTCAAACCAATCTCCAAGATCCGTAACCACGTCACAACCTCCTGAAAGGAGCAGACACTTTCACTGGCCTCAGTCCCCTTTCAGAAGGTTCCAGGATACAGAGCCTGTTTTGTTTTTTCATTCATGCAATTACAGGAAAACCCAGAGAGCAGAACAAGAGGTTTCATTGTTTTACAGAAATGGTAACACCTTAATGGCTGATTTGGATTAGGGCAAAAATAACTAAAAAACTGCAAAGAAACACTCCCTTCACCCCCTCCACCACTGTGCTGGAGATCTGTGATCTGTATTCTCAAATTCTTTCTAGGATTCTGAAATCAGAGACCACTTGCCACAAATATCTTCTGAGTAACATCAGTGAGGGGCCACAGTGTCCTAAAGTAGTTGGTCTCCTTCTGTAACTGATTAGACTCACAGTGTAGTTAATTAGTTAATTTCTGGATAACACCAGAGATTTAGATACAGTAGCACTGTTTCAAACCCTGGCAACATGATACTTGAAATAATGTAATTTGTAAGTATTACAGGAGCATGTTCTGGTAGCTCCTCCCACTTCTGACCAACAACTGAATAGTTTGGCAAATGTCATTCAGTCCTTCAGACACAGAGGACAAACACAGAATTTGGACAAGAATACACTTCCATTTCTTGGCCTTATCACAATCGTTACAGGTATAAAAATGTATCCACCCAAAATGAAATTCATCACCACATTTCCATAGCATCTATCAGATAGTGCAGAGCTTTGACCTTGTCTGGCAGCCAGGTGCCCACCAAGTTGCTCTATTGCTCCTCTCAGCAGGACAGAGGAGGAGAAAATAAGACAGCAAAGAACTCGTGGATCAAGATAAAGGCAATTTAATAAAGCAAAACCAAGGCTGTGTGCGAGGGAAAACCAAAAGATTTATTTTCTACTTCCCAAGAGCAGGCCATGTCCAGCCACTTCCTGGAAAGCAGGGATTGAGTATGTGTAGTAGTTGGCAGATTTAACTGACAGTGGCCTTCAAGTGCCTATCTCAGGATTGCTCTTTGCTCTTCCCACAGCAGGGAAATGGAATAATTCATCCATCCCTGCAGGTGTTCAAGGCCAGGTTGGATGGGGCTCTGAGCAACCTGGTCTAGTGGGAGGTGTCCCTGCCCATGGCAGGGGGGTTGGAACCAGATGACCTTTAAGGTCCCTTTCCAGCCTAAACCATTCTGTGATTCTGTGATTTCTAAGCTGTTCCACGATAAACCCAGGACTGATTCTGTGTTGTAGAATGTGGTGATTTGGGAGAAGTTTTTCATGCAGTTCAACTGTCCCTGCAGTCGAGGTGAAATTCTTTGGAAGAAGCAAGTCACAGGCATTGGGAAGGCCCTTATTTCCAAGCTGAGTCCCACTGTGCTGAATCCCACTATGTCACTACTGGGTGTTATCAGCAGTCTTAATTTCCATGCAAGAAATTAACAGCATATTGTTTATGAATCTGAACAGAGAAGTTAATTCCTCCAAAGACCTGGGACATGAATAATACCTCCCTGTGACAGAACAATGGTGCCAGTCAGACTATTTACAACACACATTTGAAAAGTAGCAGACAAATGTTGCACTTATGCTATTCAGTTGCTAATTAAAAGTGAAATACTTTAGGGATCATCCTCCTCTAAAACATAAAAGATATACAACTGGACTATTGCAATTCAGTTTGCATCAGTAGGGCCATGATAGTAGACCTTAAAGGACAGCTAATTAATTGAAAGACAAACCATCAAGACCTCAAAGAAATGTTAGTTCTTACAGCTTTTTCATCATTAATAGTCAGGTTGGGAAGTAAAATCCACATCTCCCACTGCCTACTCTCAAGTCCTAAGCAGAAGGGTTATCTTACTGTTCATTTTCATATTAAATGAGGTTCTGGATGAGATGTTAATCACAATGTAGAATCACATAGCCTATTTGGAAATATGAAGAGAACTGGGAGTCTGACTGATCCCACATGCATTTTGGGAAGCACCAAACATACTGCAAAGTCAGAGAATTTTGACTAATTTAAATTTTAAATTTTAATTTAAACTGTGAAGTTGACAGACCACTGAGATCAGGGTAAGAAGGAAGATTTTCCCTTTGTTCAGGAGGACTGGGTTAGAGAACAGCTAGGCAAACCTGACATCCACAAATCCATGGGCCCTGATGGGATGCATCCATGAGTGATGAGAGCTGGCAGATCTCATAGTGAGGCTGCTCAGGATCATCTTTGGAAGGTTCCGGTGATCAGGAGAGGTGTCTGGGGACTGGAAGAAATGCCACCCCTGTCTTCAAAAAGGGCAAGAAGGAGAATCCAGGGAACACAATCCCTGGAAAGAAGATGGGGTGCCTCGTTCTGGAGGCCATCTCTATCCACATGGAAGACAAGAAGGTGGAATCCAGTAAGGTAAATCATGCTTGACCCACCTGATTGCCTTCTATGATGAAACAACTGCCTGGATGGATGAGGGGAGAGCAGTGGATGTTTTCTCCCTTGACTTCAGCAAGGATTTGACACTGTCTCTCACAACATCACCATGGGCAAGCTCAGGAAGTGGGGACTGGATGAGTAGACAGTGAAGTGGACTGAGAACTGCTGTGTTCTCTGCAAGTTACGGAAGAGCAGTTTTAAAGTAGTTCATGAAATAAATTATTTTCCAGTAAAGAAACTAGGGCAATTCTAAATGCTTTCATATGCTAAGCAGCTAAAATGTTTTATCATAGGAACCACATTATATCTAATATTCAGAAATTCATCATTATTTCCTCAGTAAAATGTAATTCCTAAAAATTCCATATTAATTAAATGTACTATTAATTTGCATGATAATAAATCACATACTTGTAAGTAAATTGTAATTACATTGTTTTCTTCAGAATTTTGTTGAAGGTGGACTGTTTTATAAGCTTTCATTGTCCAAGAGGCTATTTTAACTCAATTTTCCTAACACATATGAATGTATCTTTTTTTGTTTTTTCTACTCAGATATCGAAGTCATGGGAATTAATCTTCCACGATCATATCCAAAGGAGGCTTGCTCACATCTGCAGAGACAATAAAAGTGACTGTAGCCATTCCCAGTGCCATTGTACAGGGTCTGGCCCACCCCAGCCATGGGGCTTATGGCTTCAGTAGTAGGAATGGCTGAATTAAATGCATATCCACTCCTTTGGCAATCTCAAATGGAGGACTGACCTTTCCAAAGATAAAACCAGGAGCAGCTCTTGCTAATACACTCACCTGTAGCTGAAGTAGAGAACATCACCTCCATCGTGCACATTCTGCTCTAGGGGCTGTAAACTTTGAGAGGAAATGCATGTGAATAAACCACCCCTGGAGAGGTTTTACAAGCAAGGTGGGGGAATTCTGACAACTGAGGTACACCTGTAAATTACTGTCACTGTTTGTGGCAGCAGATAAGCACCAGTAACTCAATTTAGAGGCCTATTCCAGCCTCTAGATCTCTCTCTTGGTTCGACCACACCTCCGAATTTCAGTCAGCATCAACTTAGAAATGCCTCCCTTTAAGTGACGTTACATTCTGTGTGATCTTTGCTGCTCTCCCGGCAGCCTTGTCATTCCCTGCAGCTTGTTCTCTTTCCCTCTGTTCCAGGATCACTATCCATTCCTTTTCTTGCTGAATGGAACTTGAAAGCTCCCTGCACCACTCTGTGGCAACTAAATCCACTTAGGACTATGAGTCAGACATATCCCACAGCAGACAGTTCCATTATTGCTTTGTGCATCAGACATATCCCTCTTGAACTGCAAGAGACTTAATTGATTCAATTTTTACTTGGAACTTTCTCTCTAATCTAATTTCAAAAGGTTGTATTAAAAAAAGATACGACTGGTGTTACATAATGCTGCAAGTTTGTTTCCCTTCCCTAAATAGCCTTTTAATTTAATTGGAATTAATTGCATAAAGCAAACTGGATTTAGCTCAAGTTCTTTCTGTGGATTTTTAGCTTTAGATTAGATATCTTGTGATTTTTTTCCAGTGACTATGTATATGAAAGATGACAAGTACGAGTTGTTGAAGATACTTCGGCAATATCAGTGAGATGGCAGGTAAATGTTGAGTTGAACAGGAAGAGCTCATCATGAGGTGGCAGGCTGAGGAATTGTTTCCCAGAGGACGGAGCAGAGGTTTGTTCCTGGGACTTCTAAAAGTAGTTTCAGTGCAGGAGCATGAGATTGAATGGGTCTCAGTAGTTAGGAAAACACATTACACACTTTTTGGAGCAAAGTTCTAGCATGTTCTGTTCTTTATATCAAATGCTATTTGCTGCCTTAGTTCCATGTTCATTAATTTTCTTTAATGGCAAATAAAATTATCCGTGTTGCTTTGTTTGCTTTGTAATTGACCTGTTTGCTAAAATCGTGTTGTGTTCAGGTATCAGTGAGATGTGAATTCGCCCTCTCATTATGTGGTCTGTGTTATGAACAAAATTAATTTTGGAGTATAAGATAACCCTGCCTATTCTATTTTTACAGGCCTACTCTATTTTTATTTTTAATTATTTGGGGGTTTTTTGGTAATGTGTTCTCTTCTACAAATAGATACTTAACTGGATTTGGACCTACATTCAGCATTCCTGGATCTTATTTCCTTTACCTTCTCTGGTGAGACCGATATTCTGATGTGACTCATGGAGCTACGTGGGTATGAAAGCAGTTTGAGAGAGGTGTCTCACAGGAGCTGAAGGAAGGAAAGTGCCCAAATCTCATAAAAACCTTATGAGAGCTAAGCCCCAGCCTTTGGTCCTGCTGTTCTTTATTTTTTGTTTTATTCCTTCAGAAAGGAATTTGTGGCCGCTTGGCAAATGGGAAGCAGAAGAATTCAGATATGACCTCTACCTCACAAAGTAATGATTACTGGAATTTGGGCAGATAAGCAGAGAAAGGGTGACTCAATACCTTGTCCTTATGCACTTTATGTAAGCACCTGTTAGTTTTGCTTTAGTCACTGTGGCTATATAATAATGTTGCTCAATGCTTATGAGACAACTCTCTAGTCTTTATGATAAAACACTTTGGTATTCATCTAAACCCAGAGTATAAATCCACAAACAGCGTAAAATTCCCAATCACTTTCATTTGCAGAAGTATTCACTGAGAACAGAAACCAATGTGAGATTTCCAAAGCGACATTCCCAAAGTGATTTTGCAGGACAAATGAGGAAAAAAAAAAGCCAAGCATATAGAGCAGCTAAAATCTTGCAAATACAACCCATGGATCCACACAGACCTTAGGAACATATATTTCTGCAGAATCCCTGTACCTGTGCACAGCTTAGGGCCCTGTGACCTGATTTTTGGAAGCCTGTACCTGAGGCATGTGATTCGCTCAGCAAATAACAACTGAACTGCTATTTTAAAGATAGATTTTCCCTGTCCTGAGGATGCCTCAGGAGAATCTCAGCACTGGGCTCATCAGTGTTTTTGCAGAGCTGATGGAGGCTGCACTACTCTCCCGCAGACCTGGAGTGATTAGTGGAAGGAATCACTGCTTCTGTTGGGCAAAAGAGTCACCAGATATCTAAGTCTTCTGTTCCACCCCCTCTGGGACCATCTCTTTCCTTCCTCATTCCCTCCAAATCGTTATTTTTCTCTTCAAGGACCGAATCATGGCGCCCTGCCTGGGTCCTTGTTAAGATCTCAGCTAGAAAAATGCTTTTGCTTAAGAAAATAACATAATGGGAAAGGCCATGGCAACACAAACACTTGTTTTGCCAGAACACATTTATACTCCATGGGTGGATAGTTCAGATGGCCATGAACGCTTAATAAAGATCATTTTTCTAGTAATTCCCCAAGGCACTTCCTTCAAAAAAACTATTATAGAGAGACAGGCATTTCAGTGGAAACTGCCAGACTTAAAACAAATATGATTATCTCTTTTCATAATTTTTTCCTGTCACCTTAGCAATCTAGGGAGGGCAATTTCTAGTCCAAATAAATTGGATTGCATTATGCCTTTTCAAATCTTCAGTCTTTTCTAAGTTTTATTTTTGCATCCAAAATCCTTATAACAACCTGTAACACATTTACATTCCTGCATTCTTGCATTCTTGCCTCTACTTTGTTGGGTACACAGTATTCTTTTTCTCTTTTTTTTTCCCCCTCCTTTCTCTCCCTTTGGTAACATGACCATTCTGCATTTTTCCAGATTTGGAAAAACAGGAATGTTTTCAGTCTTCAGCCTTCAAGTTAGTGTTTAAAGAACAAGAAGAAAAAAGGCATCTCTAGCCTTCAGGCATGAATTTAGAATATTAAACTGCACGCAGAAAGAAACAATAAGAAATCTAGGATGAGGAAGTCAAAACTGTCTAAGAAATTTCACAGATTGAGACAATTTAAGGGCAGGATGAAACAACAGCTCTCTTAGTTTGACTCCTGTTTGTCAAGGCAATTACATTTTACCCACTTATTACTACACTGAGATCCACAGCTCTGTGCAGCTGAAGCATTGCTCCCAGAAAAGCACACTGCTTTGACATGAGAACATCAAGAGGCAGAAAATCAGCATCTTCGTTGACACCTGCTAACCACACACACTGTTAACAGCACACATAACTTCGCATTGGAATTTGCTGCTTTCTCCCTACTGCCCATGGTTCTCATCCTTCCCTCTTTCTGCAATATTAGAGAGTCCTGATGTTGTGATAACTTCACACAAAGGATTTGTTTGTGGAGCAATCTACTCACCCTTGGTGCACAGATCTGCTCAGACTGCACCAAAGTGTGCTCCCCCAACTGCTGTGCTGCATTTGTGACACTTGTAGCACTAATCTTTTCTTAGGAGGCTCAGCATTACCTCTTCCATCAGTCCTCACAGGACATACATTTCCTGGACACAAGTGGGCCCCTTCACAGAAATAGGCCCAACAACAGATCTGTTTCCAGTTTTCAGAATCCCAAGGGATTCATTTGGATAATTAAAGAAATACAGTGGACATTTTCTTGACACATCCTAAATCACTTGTTACAAGCAGATACCACACTGTCTGGAGTTATCTAGAACCCTGCTCTGAAAGCTCTGGCCAGTCTCTCCTGTCCAGCCCACTTGCTCAGGTCTCACTTCCTGCAGCCAACTCAGACCTCCTGTCCTATGTTTTCAGTTCCATCTTATATAAAGTCCTTCCATTTCTTCTTCTAGTGCTTTTATATGTTTGAGACTTCTCCACTTTACATATCCATCTATAGCACCTGTCTTCTCTGGTTTCCTGTTAAAGTTTTGTTCCCCTGCAGAAACATTTGGAGTAAAATGTTTATCTAACTTCCTCGCCTAATTGCTTGATCAAACTAAGATTTAAAACAAAGGGCTCCCTTTCATTTCTAATATCAGACAGGAAGGCTTTTTTAGCAAATGTGGATACACATTCATGCACAGATATTAAAAACACACCTAAACATTAAAAACCAGGCAAAAAAATTCCATTACATAGATAACATTCCCTCAAATATGACTACTATGATTAGCTTTTTTTGATCAAGGTAACTTTATATCAGCTCCTGAATTATGAAAACAAAAGAAGCAACACTTCTGTAAAATCACTTCAGCTCCTGACCTTGCAAGGGGTGAAAGAGCTGTCCTTGGATTGTGTGGGAAGCTGACAGGCTGGGGCACACCACCTCAGACAGTATCAGGTCTGATAGAGGAGGCTCTGCTGCCCTGTTCTGTCCTCGTCGGCTCCTGGGGCACGGCACAGGTCCTTGTCAGCTCACCTGCTCCACAGCTCCTGCCATACATCTGGAAGCAACACACTTTTCCTTCCATCTGTCATAGCCTTTAAGTCTGCTTAGAGGACAGAGGTGTCTGCCACAGCGAGCGAAACAAAAAGCAAATTGCTCTGTCCTGTTCAAAACCGATCGAAAAACCCCAGTTCTGTTAAAGGTTACTCAGACTGAAATGTCACGGAGTCGGGCTTTGACATATCGGGAGCAAATGAAGCAAGCAATGAAAAGGCTGGCAGAACAAACTTGGGCACGCAGTGGGGAAAACTGCCTTGGCATTGGGCGTGTGAAAAGTCATTCTGCAGAGAAGGCCAAATTCCAGGTTTAATGACTAATTTAGGACTACGTGATCCACTTAATGACCAGCAAGTTGCACACTGATATCAGTGGGGTCCAGGAATTAAGATCTAGGGGTACTGTGGTAGCTCACTCAGACTTACAACCACGCTTATTTCTCCGTTGATGAAACATTCCCATCCTGACTTTCAGTGTTATTTCTGCACTTTGATTTTCTTTACAATTTTCCTTTTATTGCTATTCATTCCCATTCCTTTTGTGTCTTTCTCTTCCCTTCTCTTGGAGTTTTCCTCTTTCTACTCATGCTTATTTCTAATTGCCTCCAATCAAAGTTTTGCTAAGCATTCCAAGTAATGCCATTACACTTTAGAGTTAACTGTTCAAAGACAACTAACATCGTTCAGAATATTATTTCAAGTTGCCTATTTGTAGAGTCCTGAAGAAAATGCTGCAAAAGCTTACAATGAGTTCATGTTTAGAATATTGTAATGGATTTTCTTCTCTCTGGGGAAAGTGATGGGTGTAACCACTGTAGCATAAGCTATTCCACCAGAGTTGCTCTTAAATAACTACTTGCAGGTTTAAGAATAGCTCAGAAATAGTTTATGCCATGAGTGCTGTATCGCTTGATTTCCTTGTGCAGACAAAAGCTTTGTAAACAGGACAGCTTGGCACAGGATCTACTTTAATGTAAACTTAAATTCTGGAGAAACTGAATATATCATGGGTTTGTACATCAGCAGGGGAAAATGGAAACACTCCACTGACTCAGACAGGTCTTTCCTGGTCTCTGTTTTCTATGAACTATATTGTTGGCTCTCCTCTGCCCCTAATTGTTGTATTATGATCTTTCTGGCTTCCAGCTCTTTGTTCTAACGATTAAACAAGACTTGCATTTTTTTGAGGTCATAGTGATAACATGATAGTCCCTTTGAAGGGATTCAGTAAATACAGTACAGCAGTAGTGCACTATGGTATTATCAGAACCTTAATTTTGACTTTTGGCAATATTATCACTGAGGAAACTCTGTTTTTAAAAACTTTAAATATATAGTGGGCAGAAGAACCACCAGTAATAATCAAAACAGATTTATGAAGCACAAGACTCAGTTTCCTTTTTTGAGCACACTGGACAACTACTAAAAGGAGTCCAGCTGTTAAGTGACTCTTAGAATCATGCCCCTCCTAAGATGGCCATCCAGAAGTAGCTTCCAAAAGAATTAAGATAATTCTGACTCACTCTGAGATTCCTGGTAAGCAACTGATTTTAGTAGGTACTGCTGGCTGTGTGGGATTGACTCCAGCATTCTTAGACACCTATGTGGAGATCAAAATAAACCAGGTTTTTTGACAGCGTTTGCTTCCTTTCATGGACTATAAAGACTCTTAGAACACCAACTTAGATTTAGTCAACTATTTTTTCAAACACCTGAAGTTGGGTCAGGTCAGTTCCCATGCCCAAAGCCTGCCCTACCTTTGAATTACACATATGCTAAATTGCTAAAAGGACATTAGGATTTTAAATTAATCACTGCATGCTGTCTAGGAAACACATACGAGTAGATCAGACTTGTACAGAAACAAAGAAAAGAAAGAAGAAAAGAAAAAAAGAAAAAAAAAGAAAAAAAAGAAGAATGATTATGGGACAGTGACTTCTGACCCAGGAAGAGGAGGTTTGTCTCAGAAATGTCATTGGCTCTGCCTGGTGTGACAACTTCTGTCCTGTGTCCTATATCTGCCATGCAGGAGCTGATAGGTTGGCTCAGTCATGGTCCCAGCTCTGCTTTGACCCCAGTTTTTGATCCACAGAGCAGCAAAATTCTGTTTTGCCTGTTTGTTGAGTAGTCATCAGTGGGTCTGCACCCACCTTTCTAGGCTGCATTAGGAGAATGAAGCCATCCCACTTATTTAAACAATAACTATAAAAATCATGTTTCTTTGCCTCTAGAAGTTATCCATAGATGCAGAAAATGATAATGTGAATATGCAATAGGGGGAAATGACTGTGGATGACAAATGTTGAGCAATTACATTTGAGTTCAGCATGAGAAATTATGAGTTAAAAAAAATCAATGTAACTTGTGTGGATGTCTTGTGTGCATGCCTGCATGCTGATTGCTGGGAAGGGAGATAAGTCACTGAAGTTTGTTGCAGGATTTTGAGGAAAAAAGTGTAAAATGTGCAATGTGGCCTCTTCCCAGTTTTGTGATCAGCTCCAGAGCACTGCATCACATTTGATATGCCACACTGCAAGGACAGTTCACAGAAGGAAAGTCATGCTACAAAAAACAAATGATTTTGTGCCCTGAAGCAGCTGGCAAGGGAGCAGCACAGGTATCAGAAATGCAGACATTGCAGAAATGAAAACATATAACTGAAAATGTTAATATGAAAGTGGCTGAGGAGAAATATCAGAAAAACTTATTGTCTAGTCTTGAGTGTCCCTGGAGAAGTAATAGAAATCTCCAGGTACAGTTTAACACTGTTAATTCTGGCACCAGTAACTGTACAGTTTGTAAGAATCAAGAGCTGTCAGGGATTAATATGAAACACTATGAGCTGTTTTCCCTCTCTGACCGTGGAGATTAGATGTTGCTCTTGCACACAGAAGTCCAAAACACATGGAACTATAAATTCTAAACACTAGATGGCTCCCTTGGCTTTTTAAAAGCAGCATTTCCCAAGCCTGCACAAGTTTTGAAAAGTAAATACCGTTCAGAGTTGTGTTCCATTGACAGTCACCATGGACGAGGTAACTTTTTCTAGAAAAGCCTCTATTGTGAGTGATCACAAGGAAACATAGATATGACTAAGAAATCCCCCCCAAGAATTGTCTCCAGCCTTACCATTTTACTAAATGGTAAAAGCTCTGTCTTTCACATCATCTGGTTATCTGCTATTGGTTCTGTCCCTACAGGATTTTCCTTATAGGGCTGGCTAGGCATTAGCAGCAAAGGAAAAAGGAAAGGGGTATGAAGCTGTATGGTCAAAAATGTCCAAGAAGAGAACCAGAGCAAAGCCCTGAGCAGAGCACTCCTGTATACCAATCCTTCAAGGTGTCTACGGAATTCAAGGCCTTTCCATGGAGAAAAAAGGCTAAAGAAAAGGGGAATAAACCCCAAACCAACGTAAAATCAACTAACAAAAAACCCCCCAAGCAAACCACCCTCCCCAACTTATCAGGGTCACTAAATCTAAATGGAAAGGTGTGTACAGTTGCAGGATCAGAAATTAGTATAGAGGAAATTGAGTAAGGCATCAAGCATAGAAGCCCTGACAGCATCTACTACTCCATGAAAGTACACCACTCCCAATCTACTACTACACATCTACTACTCCCAAGCGTACACCATCTGATGATGCTCTGCCTGTACATGAGAGGACAAGCAGACAGGAGCAGGCCCCACCATCTCCAGGATCTTTCCTAATATCTGCTAGAGACAGACTTCTGAGCTGTAGGGGTCTTTTTGTTTTTAGCCTTGATGGCACTTAAGTGGCTTGAAAATCTGTCTTTGGACACCAGAATCAGGCATCAGAATCAGGTTCTCTGATTGTGGCAGCTGCTGAAACATGGAGCTCGAGGTACAGAACTTTGTCATTTCCCTTTGTCCACGTTGGATTAACTTCATTCTGAGCAGTAACAAGGGACCAGTAAAGTCTTCCTTAGACCCAGAAAAGGGCACAAATACCACTTAGATAAGTGTGCTGTTTATTTTATTAGAAGGGAATGTCGTGCAGGTAAAGGAAGAGGCGGGAATTTCACCAAAGTGCCCGAGTGGAAAGAGCCACCTCAGCAAACAGGTCACTTTGGAGGCAGAGAGAGCGATCCCTCTAATAACGCCAGCACCGCTTTTACTCCTTTCACGTATGGGCAGCGCCGGCACGAACCGGGAAGGCTCCGACAGGGGCGGGCGGTTACGTAAGGTGAAATCTGCATTCCTTGCGTAACTCGGCTCTTTACATAACCCCGGCCCCGGCCCCGCGGCGGGGAGGGCGGCAGCGGCGGCCCCGCGCACCCGGCGCACCCCGGCACTGCCCTGCCAGAGGGAGAACGTGCTGTGTCTGCCTGAAAAAATGACAACAAGGGACGGGAAGTGTCACAGGCTGCACACTGCCATAGCTGATAGTTTGGATGGGCTTTGTGGAAAACAGACGGGTTTGGTAAGTCGTGAGAATCACGGAGTCATCGAGGTTGGAAGAGACCTTCAGGATCATCCAGTCCCACCACCAACCCAGCACTGCCACTGTAACCCAGAAACCACTAACCCACATCACCCAGTGCCAGATACAGACACCTCTGGAACACCTCCAGGGATGGTGACTCCTTCACCTCCCGGGGCAAACTATTCCAACACCTGACCTTTCATTCTAACAGTGAAAACATAAATACAACACACGCCTGGCCATAGCAATGTTACACTTGCAGATTGGATAAAAATAACAAAGCAGTTTCCACTCCCTGGTGAAAGTTTAAGTTTCTACATGAGAGTAAGAAAATTCTCTGTTGGATTTCTTTCCAACTCTGCCTGCTTAGCACTACACAGGGAACATAGAGAAGGTTTATTCAGGCTGTAAATGGTCACTAGGAATCCCCAAGTACAAATGAACTCCCAGGCTGGAGCGTGCAGAGTTTCTGACACTTGTGAGAGACTTGGAAAGTGGACTTGTAAAACAAAGAGAAGATGGGGGATGATTTGGAGACAGAGAGGACTGCAGCTCAGCAACACCTAGCCTGGAGTTTACTTAAGGATACAAGTTCAACCACACCTAGCCCAGGGTCTATTTAAGGATACATGACCTTTGTGTAAATTCTTGTCTAAACCATATCTTGCATTTCCCAGTTTCTGAGCATTTATGTGCTCTGTCTGCATCCCACAGATACCTGTTATTTGGGAAGGAAACTTCCGATGTGAGGGCCAAAGAACCCAGATGCAAACCCTTATCACAAATGCTTACAAAAAACTTCATGGCCAATAATAATACAACCGCAGAACTGAGTAGCACTTAACAGAACTATTTGCATTTCCGCTACAAACATAATATGTAAACCAATGGTAAATATACAGGTTAGATTCCAGTACTGATTTTTGCAGAAATCAACTAATTCAGAATATTCCTCATTTTAGGGGTTTCCAAAATAGACCACAGAGTTCCCCTCTGCAAACTGTAATTACACTGTTTCATTATTTATCATGCACTGGCAGTGTCTAATTTATTAGATCGTTGCTTGCTGAATATTTTATTTTATGTGCATTCCGAGCAAATAAAATTCCTCTTAAAACAAAGCTGAGTAAAACAGCATTGTACATCAGAGTGATGGTTAAAAAGTATTTCTACTGCATTGTACATAACAGACCTGAAATGTAACTTTCAGAAAATTCCCTGTTTTATAAATCAGGTTTAAGGTCATTCAGCTACACATACAGGTTTGTCTAATGCAGTCAGACCTCTCCTTCTTTGAACAGTTCCAGAATTTCAGATAAATTATGTATAAAGTCAGAGAAAAGCGGTCTTGCATCAAGGGTAACTGCTTGCAAAGTCCAAGCTAAGTAGGTTTGAGACAAACTGGTTTTAAACCAGCATTTTACATGGCTGTTGTGATAAAGCCAGGCAGTTAGATGCCTGCAAAGAACTCGCCAAGTGCCTGGAAAGAAAGCTTTCCAAATATCCAAATGATGGCTTAAAATTCCAAATACACCAGAAAGTCCCATCTTGCTTGTAAACTTCTTGTGCAACAAAGTATTACAGTATATTCTATTTATAAACTCATGGAAAACTTCTTTTATGTTGTTTTAGACTCCAATTATTAGGACCATACAGGTACTTTCCCAGTTTATTTTTAAAGCAGTGGCTGAACAGTCACATCCTTTTGCAATTTCTGTGGTTCTCACTTCCATTTCTGGTTTTAAACAAATGGATTCATATTTGCATACTCTATGTATTTTATTTTGTAATAACAAAGTACAGGACAATTCCCTCACAGGTATCCTTTCAGAAGGGAGAATGTCACTTGACTGAAAAACCCCAAGAAATGGGATTCCAAACCTACTCTCAGTTCTAATGTCAGTGTGAATAATTTAAAAAACATTTTGCATTTCATTTAAGTGTAGCTCTATCTTGTATGTACATATCCTGAACACAACAACTACTCAAGATGGAGTTTATGAAAAACTTGGTATAATCAAAGTTTCACCTCCTTGTTGCTCATCTCACATTCCACTTTCTGGAATGGCCTTGAACAATCTCCAAAACAGAGAAAATTTGCTGCTTATATCTAGAGTAGGAACCAAACTTCTAGATGTACAAATTCCTCTTTAACTCAGTGCTGAGAAGAACCAAATAATCAGTACCAAGAGTTCCTAACTACTCTAATTTAATTACAGGACTGAATACTCATATGACCAATTAATTTCTATAAGCTTTTTGAAAAGCAGTGGATAAGAAACATGATGCTTTTTGACTTGTTGACTTTATAAAACAGACAGATATGATTTGTGTTGTATAATTTCAATCATTCAGTGGAGCAGTCTTCTCACTTTTCTAATTATTACAATTTTCTATATTGTTTTGTTTAAAAATTGAATCATTCTTCCTTTATCATGAAGAGTATTTGATAATGTCATTCAACTACACTTCACATTTGGCACAAACCTCCCCTCTGGCTTTTGGAGATAACTTCATTTAACTGTGGAGTTTTTTTCTGTTGGAATATCAGTAAGTAAATGCATGTGTGCCAAGCATATCATCAACCGAACTGATTGAAGATCAGAAAAGCAAGTGCTGGGTCTAATATTGCTTGGGTGCCACTAATGGGTACATTATAGATTGAAATATTTCATTTGATCCATTAGCTGTTTTGCTGTAATCAATATCACAGTCAGTTATATGAATCTATTTACAAAATGAATTCAAACTCCATTAGCTTTTAAGGCGCTGCTCAAATGACAGCTGTATGTTATAGCAGCTGAAACAATTACAAGTGAAAATGAGAGACCATTTTGATGAATATGCATTCCAGCCCTAATCATCTCCCAGACAAGATCTGTCTGTTTCTGAAAACAATTGTTAATAATACAGAAGTATATTTAGGGGTGTTTTGTTGATTCCTCCACAAACGTTGACATTTAAAACTTTTACCGCATTTCCTCTTGTTAAAATAGGCAGACTGCAAAGGAGCAGTCAAATACCATGTGCACTGAAATAGTAATGAGTTTACTGTTACTGTCACCAAAACAGTAATCTCTAAAGTAAGACTTAAAGCAAATTAAAGACATAATAGAAATACAGATTTAAAAAATAATAATATAATAAATGTGATCAGCTGTAACTTGGTAAAAGGAAGTGGATAACTTTTTCTTGTATAGAAAGATTAAAAAGATGAAAATAAACACATTTTTACACAATGCAAAATTTACCAGAGAAAACTAGTGCTTGCTACACAAAAGAAGTGAACTAAGACCCAGGTGGCTTCAGAAAGTACTGACATTTTGCAGTGGGAATCACAACATTTAAAATAACCCTGGAGAGCCTGGCACTACTTTCAGTGTGTGGTGTATAAAAGTATAACCTGCCCACAAACAGGACTGGCAGACAGGCTCCTGCATGGGGCAGATGGCACGTGCTTAACAAGGCTGGCACCACTGAGGTGGTCTAAGGCTGGATGCAAGGTTGACTGGTTTACGTTCTGTAGGTGCCAGTGGAAGAGTACAACATCCGTGTTGAGAATACGCAATTTCATTGTCAGCTCAGTGTTACTCCCATTCCCCAAAGGTACACGTGAATTGTTCATTATGAGAGCAGAGATGGGACAGGAAATTACACCCACCAGGTAAATGTATGCTTTTAAATAACTGATCATACTAATTGCTTCTGATAATGTGAGAGGAATTGAAGTATTTTCTTGTTAATTTATTACCAGCACCCTATTCTTACACTTCATCCTGCTCTTATTACAGATCTTGCAATAGTATTTTCTTAATGCTTCAATTACTATGGATTTACTAAGTTATATCTCAGTTTGCCTTTTAAAGTTTTCCAATTTGCTATGAAAGGAAAGCTTATTGAAATACTTACAGTTACCTAGAAGTGTCCTAAATCCTTAGGGATTTGTACTTCAGTGTTTATAGAAGCCTTTTCTTTGTTAAAGCATTTTTAAGGTCTCCTTTCTGTGTGAATTCTCTGGCTTTCACAACATGTGAACTCCCACTGCAACGTTTTCATCTCTCGGGGCATACGGAGCTGCCCGTTTGCACGAGGGAAAGCTGAGAAACACAGTTATCTTCGAGACCGCTATTTTTTCACTGCGGTTGGCAGAAAGTCAGCACAAGAGGGAACTCTGCCAGGCTCTTGCATCCCACAGAAGAGATTAAATCAAGTGTGGAGGCAAGGCTCATGTGCAGAGCTGAGAAGAGAAAACCAAGAGGCCGTGGGATAGCTGAGTTCAGCAGGCAGGGCACAATTATGATTAGATGGACACCAAGCTTAAGTACCCAGGCAAGCTGTCGTGAAAGCAGGCAAGTTACGGCAAGCTCAGGCAGGTGGCTGGGAAATAGGGAGCAGCACGAACAGATCAGGAATCAAGGGGTGTAGGGAATGGCCAGCAGCCACAGGTGTTCCGTACTCACATATCAAGTGGGCAGGGCAGCCGTGAGTCAGACGTGCAGACACTTACAGTATGTGGTTTTCCAGGTGGCAGATAGTTTGTCTGGGTGTTGCCAGCAGCAGCTGATGAAGACATTCAGAGTTACTGTGGGAGAAACACAGAGCATAAGTCTTTTCTTTGCAATGCCTATTTTTGTAGTATTAATATTACTTTTAAGTATTTCTTTTTTATTATGGCTGACTCATTTTTGAATGCCTTGGATTGGTGCATGTCTCATACAACAGCTGTGGCCACAATCGTTAGCCTTTTTTATGAGCATGTGATGGTGACTGTGCTGACACTAGGTTAAGAGTCAAAATATCTTGTTGTCTTTGCAACTCAGACTTGGGATGGTCACCTCCTTTCTTTTCACTTCCATTTCTTCACCAGCTGTGTGAAGTAAAGGAGTTCCCAAAGCCAAAATCCCCTGAGGTTTATGAATGGAGCATTTCTAAGCCTACCGAGCTGAAGGGACACAGAACTACCACAGAATCCCTCATGTTTTGGGAGATCTACCTTTATGCTGCTTATCTTTTTACACCAATTACCTTCACTCGCTGCATTCCCAGTGCTTCCCCGCATTGTAAAGACACTTTTATATCTAAATGTCTTCAGATTAGACTCCAAGTATTGTAACCTAAACTTACAAAAGTGTCCCCAGAACTTCCAGTTTCAGGGCCCAGAATCTCTCAAAATAAGGTCAATTTTACATGTTAATATCCTCATTCCTGCTGAGTCACGCTGGGTGTGAGCTTCAGTTATTTGCCTTGGCCTATTTACCCGGAAAGTTTCTTGGGGTTTTTGTTTGTTTGTTTTATTTTTTAATATAGACAAGCACCTGAACCGCGTTGCTAAACTGAAGGACAGACGCTGTTGAAAACCCTTCTGACAGGGAGACATCGCCAGCACTTACTTATCGGCTGTCACCTCTGCACTGGCCTTGCGACTTTCTGGTCTCCAATCAAAGTTTTCTACGTTAAAGCGCTTTTGGAGGAGTTTTGAAAGAGGCGCTCGGGAAGGCGGCACCGCTGAGGCGAACCCAGGCGGGCTGGGCTCCCTCCCTCCTTCCCTCCCTCCCTTCCTCGCTGCCGCGCCGGCCGGGGGACATGTGACAGCGCGACTTCTGCCTTGAAGCCGCCGAAGGGGAAGGGGCCAGACCTTTCCCCGCTGCTCCGGGTGCCGCTGAGGCCGCGGCCCCGCGGAGGAGGCGCCGTCCGTGCCCCGCCACAGGTGCAGCCGGCGCCCGCAGCGCCGCGTCCTGGGAGCGACCCCGCGCCGGCCCTCACAGAGGTACGGACAGGGCGCCCCGCCCGCCGCTC